>JAPQRQ010000009.1:17450815-17493361 GCA_037367365.1 Apogon talboti
ATTATTAATTTGGAAATTATGAGCAATTTAAAAAAGTTGGGGTGTCGAAACACCCCAGGTGACTAACGTAGGGTTAACAAAATATTTATGTCTACATGACAACGCAAAAATGACCATAGTTAGTGTGGACACTGTGGATAATGGTGAACATCAAGATGCAGAGGCTTTAATCTGTGATGAAGACGAAGTAACAACAAGTTCAATTAAAAGTTGGTTGGAGTTATGGAAGTGTATTCTTTACATAATGTGGATTTGTCTGTACTGTTAGTCTAGTCTGCCTCCCAAAGGTATCCATGGTGACCTCAATTTATTGCAGGTCAAACACTGATTTTTACACCTGGATTCGATGTTTCAGGTGCATCTTCATGACTCAAAAGAATAATAGACATGAGCAAAATGGGATGTGATACCATTGTTTCTTTCCATTTTACCTGTCAACATGGAAAAACTTAAAAAAAAAACTTTACTTTGGAAAGCATTTTTAGAAATCTCAGTTTTTGTGACCTAAAACACACGTTTGTTGTCTGTTGTCTCTGGCCCTGCTGTTGTGGGTCGATGAAGTCGTCTTGTTTTGTAAGTATATATAGCTGTATTGTTGTATTATGAAAAATCCAAAATAAAATATTATAAAAAAAACAAAAACAAAACATGTATGTTAATGTGAGGATGAAAAATCTAAAAGTAGAGAAAAATATCCATTTTACAAAATATCCACATTAGTGTGAACATGGCATTAAAGATGCAGACAAACAAACTACTAAATCTTTCATTCTGTCTTATTACAGCTGCAGTGTATGACATAGAGATGATACTCACTGGCCTCGTACACCAGAGCATTGGCTTTGGCCACAGCTCTTTTATAGCAGACGTACAAAGCCGGACCCCACTGGACACAAAGATACAAAAAAAAAAAAAAACAGCCATTAATATTGAAACTATGTTTAAACACATGAAACATACTCATACACATATAATTTAATAGAGATTAGAGGCTTTTCTCTCACTGTTTCTTTATTCTTTCATCTATTTGTCACTTTATGTTACTAATAAAAGGATAAAAGGATATCTCACCATGCCGGTGTTGAGGTTCTTGTCCACTCTGCAGAAGGTGTGTGGTGCCACCTCTGCTTTGCCGGGCAGCAGCAGTGCGATGTCCGTGACCCCCAGCGTGTGGAGACCCTGAGAGTCCAGAGCCCGTCTGTAGGTCAGGAAGACCCTGTGAGTCGTGGGTCCGCCTCCGGAGCTCAGACTGGCTGAGCGGCTGTAGGGGGTGGTCTCGATGACGTACCAGCCCTGCTTCAGAGCCTCCTTCCCTTCATACAGAACCCTGCAGAGACAGAGGACACATCAGACCACCAGGACTTCACCAGGACCCCCATTCAGACCTCCAAACCCAGCAGATGAAACCCTGAGCTCTGATCCCTCCGATAATAAGGAAACTTTTATGCTTGTATTGCTGAGCTCTACACTACACTCCAACATAGTCTCAGGATTGACTCTACACCTCTGGACATTTAAAGACAATTTTTTTCAAAGAGTGCTTTTACTTGAACAGTTTTAACTTTGCACTCTTTGTCTATAATTGTCGCTGTATCTTGGCATCGTCCAACAAAGAAATTTAAATTAGGTGAATGAATTCATACAGTTTCACAGGCTCTTATTGCTTCATATAGCTTTTCTTATTTTAAGTTGAGATTCCATAATCACACTTGTTTATAGACTATTATTGTCATTATTGTTATTTTCTACTTCTACAAAAATATGAGGTGTGTTTTTATATTTTTTGAATATGTTTTATGCCCTTATGTGAAGTATGCCATTGTTGTTCTTGTTTTATTGCATCTTTTTAATAACTCTTACCAAATGCTTATAAATGTACACTGTGTCTGTACATTGAAACTGCACAAATAAATAAATAAATGATTGATGACTGATTACTGACTACTGTTTGATCTCTACAAACCAGAATATTTTGTAATAGCAGGTTACATTTTAATTAATTAGTAATTTATTGTTGCTTGAGGACTGCTTGAATTGTTATTTTACTTTCAGGTTTTGCTTATTTTTGAGCTTATACAGTATTTTAATATTCAGAGAAAGCATTTAATCTGCCAAAGTCTGTCTGGTTCACCTATATACTTATTTTAACTTAACTTTCTTCTCCTTTAATATATGAGGTGTACACTCTGCAGCTCTGCTGTCGTAAGTCAGTCTACTGACTTATATTTTAATATATTTATTGAGCAGCTCAGTGTGTCTGAGGTTTTAACCATTGTCACTTCATGAGTAAACATCTGGATTTGCATCCAATTCAGCCTTGATTTACTGATTTCAATGAGAGCTTCAGGACATTCCTCTTTACCGCTACAGGACATGATTATTCATCAATTTCCCAAATATCAAATACATTTTTGGGCTCCAGAGCTTTGGATGTAATCAGCAAATACTGTATCTAACATTTTTCTCACAAATAAATGCAACGATTATGATTATTTTTTACCAGCAAAGGGGATTCATATAAATGAAGAATGAAAATTAACCTAATGTGAACTGAGGCGTGACATCCACTGCTCTAAGCGATAAAAACATGACATCCAAATCCCAAAATTGAAAAGAGCAGTGAATGATAATGATGTGATTTTGCTGCCTCTGAGCTTCACTTCTGAACAAAAGAGATGTAATCTGATGTCCTTTAAGAGGATTTGTCTCATTATCCTCTAACACAGTGTAATCCAGCCTAATTAATGAGAACGGGAACAATAGAGAGAATGTGTGATGAGATGAGTTGGAACATCGATCATTACATCACACTGTGGATTATATAAACCGAACACATTGAAACACTGGACCTGCTTTAGTATGAGAGAAGCCACACTGTGCTTTCATTTTAACCTGTACTTAATCACCAAACAAACTTTGGATTTTTTGGTCACTTGTTGTTTTCAGAGCACAAAGACATAATGCCAGTGATTTAATGGAACTCCTGTTCAAGGAAAATATTGATGACAATTTGATGAGATTCTCCGATGTGGTCTATTGTATACACCTATAATAAAGTATAATAAATCTATTACAGGTTAATGTCAATAGGATGTTTTCAAACTACTGATTATAGCAGAAGTAGTACCAACAGCAGCCATCGGTTTACTGTATATTCAGCTTCTGAAATGGAAAGACTTTTTTTGTTAGTTTGTTGTTCGATGATTCAGATTTATTTATTTATATATTTTTTTACTTAGATGTTCCAACAGTTTTCTGGTTTCTAATAAAGTGAGAAATGGCTAAGTTGATCTGTAGTCTATACCAACTGTTTTATGTTTTTGTGTCAATAAAAAAAAAACAAAACAACTATATTATATTATTAAGTAGAATGTCTGTAAAATGACTGCAAAAGTCCTTAGGAACAGATCACAAAATGGAAAATAATATTAAAGCCCTTACATTTGTCATTTAATCACTTTTTCACGTACTGTTTTGCAAGATGAACATCCACATAAATTCCAGTTTTCATGATAATATTTAAGTGTAAAATTCTGTTAAGTTGATGGATACCAGTAAAATCCAAAACCAAAAACTATTAATGTAGCTATATCAAAACTGTATTCAACATCTATTAAATATAACCTCAGATATGAAAACTGTAGATTTTCCCAAGAATGATGATTTGAACAATTTATGGGAAAGTGTCCATTTATAACGTTTGTAAAGATGTTCTGTAACTCCATCATTTTATGTACACTGGATTTCCATAGTTGTGTCTGACTGTACTTCTACATTCAGAGGGTTTATTTCATACGTAGGTATAATATGAACCATTCCTCTACATCTTCACCCATCTGAATCAAACCTCAACACAGCTAACACCTCAGACTACGTCTCACCCCAGGTCCAGGATGGGCGGTTTGTCGCGGCCCCTCCTGTAGCACAGGTACAGGTGGGGGTTGTTGATGAGTCCTGCGCTCAGCTCGGCCGAGTGCCCGCCCAGAGTCCTCTCGATGCAGGTGAACCCCTCCGGTACTTCCTCCCCGAGCCCCCGGGCGATCACCGCCAGGTCGGTGATCGGCTCCACCGCTCGGCCTGCCGAAGACGAGGAGGTCGAGGAGGATGACGACGAGGACATGAAGGTCTTCCCATCCTCGTCCAGGGGCCTCCAGGGCCCCGCAGGGTCGAGACCTGCCACTACAAAGTAGTCCACCAGCTGGGGACATTTCTCCTCTGTCATGCCGTCTGTCTGCCCTCCACTGCAAAGAGGAAAACACAGCGCTGTCATTTCAAAAGGTCAAATTCAACTGGATACAAGTTCAGCCAACAATGAAGAAAACCACAGTGATGTTAAAAACAAGTCACCAAAATACTTGAAAAGGTCAGAATGAGAAAACAGAACAAGTCACATAAATGGATAGGGTTGGAGCAGCCATTTTTAGATACCTTAATCCAGTAAAAACATACTGTGGGTTTAACTGGACCTCATGTTGTCGATTTGTTTCAGGTTTCTCCCAGATAACATCTAAATTTCACAATAAGATCAGTCCAAGAACAATACAAAAACGCAGAGATTCCAGTCAAATGACAACAATATCAACATAAAGCCATCACACACAGCCTAAGCCTCATCCCTAAACCTCAGGAAACTACAACCATCACCGAATATGTTTCTGCAAGCTTTGCTGCTTCTGTTGTTGTTTTTTTTTTTTTTAATTGAATTTTTCCCCTATATGTTTCTTGGTACAATGAAGAACAATTATAAGCATTTAAAAAATTTGAAAGACTTTTACTGGTAAATTAATCACATTTAAGAAAAGTGTAAATGTGTGTCACAGCCAAAACTTTAGCCACGAGTGCAGATAAACAAGTAGGCGTCCATCAAAGGGACTAAATAAGTGCAATAAGTAATAAGCGCAATCTGCAACAACGTATTTTTGTCCACTTAAGGTCAGTGGAAATAAGCTGTGACCCCTGACATATTAACATCGTCATCGCATTCTGAGTAAGACTGTAACAAGCATGACAGCTTAGTCATGATCTGCTTTTCAGAGGAACTAAACAAACTGTGCATCAAATCCCACAGTTTTAATCTTTAAGTAGAAAAGCCAGCTTCTTTTTGTTTTTGTCACCAAACACGTGAAAACAAACAACAAAATCAATCACTTCACCTCAGTGTGTGACTGATCTCACTGATCATTTCTAACTTTGCATGTCTGGTCTATAAATGCCTCTGTATGTCGATATCATTGTAAATTAGTGTAACCAGGTTTCAGGTTTCTCCTTTATATTGCCTAAATACTGCAATAATATTGGTCCCATAATGACAGAAACATGCAGAGATTTTAGTCATGTAACAATAATAATGACGTAAAGTGGTCATGCACAGTGTAAGCCTCCTGAAACCACAGGAAACTAAGGGAAAATATATTATAAGCATGGAGGAAAAAAAGCGATTCAGGTCATGATCATCATTCTATATCATAAAATCAGACGTTTTGACCAGATTGTTTAGACTTAAATCATTATTTAATAACAAAAATGAACTAACGATCATAATACAGAGTCAAAATTATGTGGATAAGAAAAAAATGGAATTAAAGTTTTAGTCAGAGCACAAAATAATTACAATTTGTATTATTGTGAAAATATGTGATATTCTTCAGATCTTTCAGCATTCATGTACAAATGTTCTACTATACACAAACACACACGTTAATTGTGTTATTTCAGTAGATTTTCACAAAATAACTGCACTATTTTCAACTTCTTTGAGAAATAAAATATTATAAGGTATGAGACACAACTTTCTTTTTGATTTCATTGATAGTTTTTACAAAGTTCTGTCCATTTTGTGGACATTTTTGCTCATTTTGTTATTTGTGACTCTGAAGTGGCATTTAGGTTGGACAGCTGAGTCATGAAATCCTCTCGACCAATCGTGTGTGGCCACTTCATTGTCTGACATTTAATCTATTTCACTTATACTCAATGTCTGTTTAACACCAGTTTTATCATCGTCATAAACATCATCATCTGAAATACTGTGTTTTATTGCCGTCTTGTCCCTGACTCTTCCTTGACATTTGACAGAGGAAATGGAGGTACAGTAGGCTTAGTTACAAAATGTGTGTGTGTGCTACAAAAATAGGATGCACAGTGATGATGTGTGATGCTAAAAGCACTCTTATGTAACTGTAAACGTCTCCTGCCCTCGAAAACCTCCATCTCTGCCTTTTCTCTGCTGAATATCCATGGAGAGACTCTGACACAATGTCTTCATCTGCAATTAATGGTCGAATCCTTCATCTTCACTTCTGTTTTATAGTAAATCTACGCTTTTATATCTCAGTGTGTGTTTATGTTGCATGCAGCTAGATTTGCATGTACATCCTTTATGCATGAGAATCCTCATCCACTAATCTCAATATTCGTCTGCTCCAGATTACTGCTGCATTATGGGAAAATCCCTGCAGCTTGCACATTTTCATCAGAAGACACTAAAGAATTAAACCACAGGGCGAGAAAGTGATAAAAGAGACGCTACTTTACAAATGAAGAAGAAGAAAACATCACTAGGAATGTACATTTTCCTCCTGTTTGGACGATTTAAAGTATAGCACCAAGCTGACAATGAAGAAAAATGAAACTATATTGTATTGATGAGCTTTTAATTATTGAGAGACACTGACAGCATCAATAATAATGGCCTTTCCTCTCTCCTTCTGTGTAAAATTAAACAAACTAAATAAAAAATACATAAGATGGGGCGGTAGAGAGAAAATGCTAATGCTTGCATAAAGAAGACCAAGTAAGACTAGGCTACTTTCTTGGTTTGTGGATGGTTTACGTACTACTAGAACGTGTTTGTGTGGGAGATCACCAGTGGGACGAATTCCATTTTGTTTTTCCAGTTCGGTGAAGGAGCTGACGCCGGATAGATTTATTTAAAATAGGTGAACCAACATTTTTCAATATTCAGGTGGATAGCAAATTACAAAGTGCCCTACATCAGATCTATGCCAATGGGGTTACGCCACAAAATCCAACTTTTTTGTATCATTAATAACCAACACGATTAACATGATACACAGCCTGGATTTCACTATGGAAAAAGTTAAGAGGCATCCACTGGAAAATTACGGCAATGATGAATATGTTTTGGCTGTAATAACTTCTTTAACCCTAACTCAAGTGGCGAGCAGCTTCTCATTTCTTAAACAACCATCAGTTTGACAGGGAACATAATGACTGGATAATACAAGGAATCATCAGGTTTGTGAAAAGAGTGGTTTAGGGAGCATGAGACTAAACTTCCACACATGGATTAATCACCACAGAGTTGAATCTTCACTGCCCTCATGAGTCCATTCTGTTACAATTCACCTGTCAATGACTCGCGTTGAATCTTAACCTCCTAAGACCCAGGAACCCCACAGGTTTTTGAGTTTTGGCTTTTTTTAATTAAATAATTGCTTATATTGGAAAAATCATAATGCAACAGTTTTTTCAGATGCATTCTTAAAAATTTTATGGAACGGTTGTTTTTTTTTGTATAAAGCAGTGAATTTCTTGTCCTCATACGTGGACAGAGGGTCTTAGGACGTTAATGGTCGTGTCCTCAGTTTTTAATAATACTGGACATTTACTTTAATATCAGTTAATGCCAACAGTGTTCAAACAAGGACATCTCAACTCCCTCTTATTAAGACTCGTTCTGAAAATAAAAATCAGGCTAATATAAACAGCTGCATTGTCCATAGCATCATCTATGTGAGCCACCTCAAACTAAACAAAACCCAAATCCATCTGCAGCAAGAGCATCATAAGTACAACAGGAATCGATAGAAAATGTGTTTTGTTTCCACATAGAAGCTCGGAGAAAGGCTACATCCCTTCCTGAAATAAACATTACAGACTACATTCTGTCACATACTGTTTTCTCATTAATAATACAGACAATAACACACCGCTATAATCTATTTTACTCAGCCACGGTCTTACAATGAACTGAAAATATTGGGCTGTTTTTATATTGACTCTCACTTAACAATGTTGATACACGTGAACATGCAAACCTCGAAGGTGATGTGTTGGAAACAGATAAAATGGCAAGAGTAGGAATCTGAGCAACTGTGACAAGGGAGAAATCATGATGGTCAAATTACTGGGTCAGAATATCTCCACATTTTGCTGTTCATTCCCTATGTAAAGGGTCTAGTACCTACCAAAGGTATTTAAAGAACAACAACCGGATCACCCTGACAGTATTTCAAGTTAAAATAAAGACTGAATGAAAACAGATGTATCAATTCTCAGATTTAACGGCAAAGTATCTGGAGCTGATTCGACAATTACATGTGAACTAGATCATATGTTTGTTTTTTTTTTTATTCCCTTCCTTCCTCCTTTACCCTCAGCTCTCGCCCATCATCTGAAGGTGAAAGTGAGACAGAGGTAATAGTGAGGACAGAGAGAGCGGGGGTCAAAGGTCAACTGGCAAACAGGAAGAGGACGGGCAGCCTGTTTCCTGTTCATCGATGACATCCTGGTGACAAAGCGGCTCATGTGATAACAAGGCATCTCCCCGAGGTGATAAAACACAAAGGTAACGGCTGTGAACAGCGCCAGCGTTTTAATCTACAAACTGAACAGTGGAGATGAAGACGAGTGGACACAGGTGTGAGACAGATGAGGACAAATAAAAACACGCGCCTTCATCATCATTCAGATTTAGAACAACACTGGGCTACAGACGACCAGGTTTAGAATCACAAAGCTCATTGACAGTCAGTGTTTATTTTTACTGCTTATCTTTTTGTTGTTTATCCTCCTTTTGTGTCTTCCCTTGGGTTTCCTTTATGCTCATTTATTCACATGCGCATCATACATTTCATTTACTGCAGAACTGTTGTTGCTGCTGCTTCAGAATTAGAAACTGTTGTGTCATGAGGTTAACTCTGAACAGGACAGCATCATACGCACATTTAATAAACATCACTGAGTTTATAAATCAACAATAATTATATAATGAACACTACCGCCTCAGACTCAGTCTTATGTTACCTTTTTCCTTCTGCATCCTTATCTTCTCTGAAAAATGTTTTAAACATCACTGTGTAAAATTGAGTGTTAAGCTTGTTTTTTAGCTTCTCTCAGTTTTTGTCATATTGTTGTTGAGTCGACATAAATGCTTTCAGTTCATTCTAAAGAAGTTGTGTCCTTCAAAATAAAAGCTAAAATCAGGACATGATGCTGTAAGTTTCATTAAATGTGCTCTGTATCACTTGTGGCTTAATGTGTTTTCTAATTTTGATCACTTAAGTAATGGCTGAACTCAAATTAGCAACTACTTAAATAAACAACAGAGATATATAATAAGGAACAGTATAAATTTACAGGTTGGTTATAGACATACTGTAATCCATCGGAAATCCAACCTTGTCATTTTCAGTGTGTATTTGTAGCTTGAAGGTTGCAGTTTTTCATGCAGAGAGGACGACTCTGGAAATGGCAACACACAGATGGAGGAAGGAAAGAGAATGACGATCCTGACCCTTATTCTGCAGATACATCCTATGAGCCCGACTACATCCCTACTAAGAAATTAATCTTTGTCTCATTACCAAAAGAAATCTGCAAATACTTCTATCTAAAAAAAAATGTGCAGAAATATCTTAACTATCTCTTCCAGGATCTGTAAACTTTTAATCCTATCTGTATACTTATCAAAAAAAAAAAAAAATCACCTTTTTCGTCTCATTTGTTCATTCAGATGCTCCTTGGTTAAAAAATAAATAAATAAATAATAATAATACTAAAAAAACCAGTCATACAGTAAATTGGTAACATGAGACTACATTAAGAATTATGTTACAAGAGCTATGCTGGGCAAGTTAAAGGTCTTAAAAGCGCAATAAAAATTGTTTAGAAGGATAGTAGTTGCTTATGTCAAAGTTAGATGCCGACAAAAATTCATTTGGCTGACGAAAAAATCTAAGTACAACCACATGGTAGACTATACGGCCAAAAAAATCGCAACTTTTTTTAATGTTATTAATGATTGTTTTCTGGTCAGAGGAACTGAGGGCAAAAAATTACTGAAAAATAATCTTTTCTAAAACAACAGTATATGCCAAATATATTTGGAGAAACACACTCACAATTAATATGTACAAAGAAGGTTTATAAAGAACAGGTTGCATTTTGAAAGGTTTACCTAAATTGCAAAACCTTGCTTTTTTTTGTTTTTAAGCATTTTCCATGATTTTCAGGGAGCAAAATGTTGATTAATTTGATACATTACCCAACGCCACATATAATTTTCTAAATAAAGTTGAAATATTTCAGACATTATTTTGTAAACTTTATTAATTTGCAAACAAAGTAAAAGTTAAATTGGGACATTAGGGGAACTGAAACTTAAGATTTTTCTGAATCAACTTATGTTTGACACTTGATACTGACTTCTGGATTTGAAAAATTTTAAAACAATAACAGGAGAGCCAGAATCTGTGTGAAAGGTCAAAGGTGTGGTACTTCTGTCCTAACTTAATGTATAATCCACTTTGTTCCCTGTCGATCAGTATGTTTGCACTGTAAAAGTATCTAAACTCTACTAATCTATTCTGAGAGGACGTCAGTCACTAAGGTTCATTTCAGGGAGTGTCTGCTGCTGCAGCAGATTTGGCTGAAACCACCGTTTCATCACAGTTACTTCCCTTTTTAACATGGACAATGTGCAAGAATGGAAACACACGGCTGTGATACATACTGGAAAACCCAGAGAACCCCAGTGGCACATTTCTTCCATGACAGAAGACGGCGCATGGCATCACAGTTATCTGGGCATCAGCACAGTTTAATTTAATGTCAGAAAGAGAAAAGTGTCAATAAAACATATTGAGGGAAAGATACTGTAAGTATGTAAGACAATGGAGAAACCAGATGGTTATTTGTGGCTTTAAATTATTTGTAAAAGCAGAAACAACAACGCTGTAAAAGGAGAAACAAGCTGAAAATGACAAAAAAGGATGTGAAACAATGAAAATGTAAAATACAAAAAAAAAAGATTAAATGTAAAAAGCAAAACAGGTTAGAAACAATGGAATAGACAAAAGATGAAAATAATGCAAAAGATACTAACAACATGGCAGTGACTCAACAACCTGGAAATGAGTTAAGTCTGTTCTTGAGCTCAGTGCTTGATCGAACGCTGTTATGGATCCATAAACAGTGGATTTACCTCTCCGCCGACATCCTGCTCTATGTTCATCCAGCTGAGACCCAGGACTGTACTGGATTCTCTGATACGCAGTGAAAGCAGCTTCTCTGCTCTGACGTGGATCCTATTTTAATTATTTATCCTATTATTTTAACATTCCGCTAAGCTGTATTTAACATTACATGTTTAGTGGTTGAGAGAAAGACGCATTTATTTATTTAGCTGCATCCTGTGGTTTCTGTAGTGCATTCAGGGGTAAACATTTACCACACGTTAAAAGAGTTTCAGGAAGGCAGGTCCCTTAGATATACATATACATTTTAAACATATTACAGCTAATATTTCACATTAACAACAGGATTTTCTACACGTCGATGTTACAGTGGGACGATGGTGTGTTCAGGTGACCTACATAAATATAGGACTCTGAGTGTGATGATGTATGCCATACCTCATCTCTCCCATCGTTTCCTGTCTTCTGTCAGCAGCTTTGTTTACGACAAATCCCTCAGAAATCTTCCAATTTCACCCGCATTTTGTTTCTCAAACTGTGGCTTCATCTACAGGACTAAATTCGGCCACTCGATTTGTTCTTCTGTGTTTTTTATAACTCCTAAAAACAAAGCGGAAGCACCTATAAAGACCTTTTTTTGAGTCAGGACTGCAATGGAGAGGAAGTGAGAAGCCTGAGAGGAAGTCTTTCTCAATTTGATTAAATGAAAGTATTGTTATTATTAACACCAGCAGCCTTGTACTGTGTTTCCCCTAAAACCACTTCTGGTTCTCAACGTTTTACACCTGTTTCACTCCCACCTGTTTGTCTGCAGGTTACAATAGAAATAAAGTAAAACATCGCCTAATAAATGCCAACCTCAGAACGGTTAGTGTTTTGAGGAAGTGATTTGACCAGTGATGCTGCAGATAAAGTGTGTGTGTGTGAATCCAACACACAGTTAAATGTGGAAACGAGGTCAAAGACTTTCCAGGTGCAGCCTCATTAAAACAAAGACGCCCACAGAGGATGAAACGCTACGAAGCCAAGTCACATATCTGCTCACTGGACTTTCAATCGCCAACGTTCAGGTCCTTAACGTTATCTCAAAGTGCAAGCCTGTTTTCTTTCCTAAAAGATAAAATGAGGCTACATTTAAACTACTCACATCTAAATATTGTGATTTATGTTGAAGGGTTTGTAGATTTTGTTTTCTACAAGTTTTCACAAACCCCTAGATCCTAATTAAATATGTGATAATTATTGTTATTGTGATGTGAAGCTTTTGGTCTTTGGGGTTTATTTTGTTTACACTGTCAAATAAAACACAAAATAACTCAGTGTTTTGTTGTTTCATGTAATTTTACTCATGTAGCTATGTTTTACGTTGAACAAACATTTTATCGTTATAACAGTTTTTAATGATATGTAAAATGTTCCGAACATAAAACCACAAATAATCATCTCCTATGATGTTTTAATATTCCACATCATCTCTGTCTTGGTGTAAATCTGACATTATTGCATCTTTTATGAATAGTTCATCGTCTCCATTCCCACTGCATCATCTGTGAGCCAGTCGCCATTTTGTACTAAATACACTAAAGTTTCTACAATTAAACTTTTTTCAGTGTAAAAATGCTACACCTTGTTAGAAAGCTTAGATTCTGCGCAATTGAGTCACATTTATTTTACAGTATTCCTGAGCACCAAAACATGATTAAAGAAAAAAAATCACTTACATAAAAATCAAAGCTAATGGGACTACTGTCTGTAGTTCAGGTTGTATTTTAGTCGCATACAAAAAAATTATGAAAAGGAAGAAATTTTCTGAAACAAGAGGTTATTAACTTTCAAATGAAGTGCATTTGATTAATTTAGGACTTGTTCTTCAGTTTTAAGCTTCGGAACATGGTAAACAGGCAAAAATACAAATTGCGTGGAAATGAACAGGTTAAAAAAATAAGTAATTTGCCTTCACATCATTTTGCTGAATAAGAACTCTGGTTGCAAAATCTGACACCACAGGTATGATTTTTGTCTTGTTACATATGTAAATGTTTTAATTTTGTTAAACTTTTACATTGTTTTTGTCTTATGTCTTTTTCATCTTACATGTTTTAGGACTTTTATGCCATTGCATCTTTTACATTATTTTCATTGTTACGTTTTTTGCTGTATTTTGTTGTTACACTTTATTTTTGTTGTGTTATTTTCATGTTTTTACATTTTTTATGTTCTTTCTTGTCATGTTACATCTTTTTCATCTTGTTTTTTTTTACATTTTACATCTTTTATGTTGTTTTTTGTTTGGTTACATCTTATTCATCTTGTGTGTTTTTTAATTATTTTCATGTTTTTAGGAATGATACCACAAGTCATTCCTTCCCACAGCCATCAGAATATATAACAGTTAAATCCCGCCATATCACATCTATACCAACATCATGTACATCTATTTTGTAAATATGTAAGTAATAGGCTATGTTTGTATGTATGTATGTATATATGTTTTTAGTTGTTTGTATTTAGCTGCTGTAAACACTGAAATTTCTCCACAGTGGAATCAATAAAGTCTGAATAAGTCTATCTTATCTCATCTTATGTTATCTTATCTTACATCTTTTATGTTGTTTCTTGTCCTGTTATATCTTTTTCATCTAGTTACATCTTTTATGTTGTTTTTTTCTTATGTCTTTTTCATATAGTTGCAATTTTTACATTTTCATCTCATTGCATCTTCTACACAGTTTTTGCCTAAATTTGAGGCACATTAGATCATTATAGTTGCTGAATTCAGACCGTAACTTCGCTAAAAGAAGCCAAACACTGAAGATACAAACAGGGGTGTCCACATTCTTTCGAACAGATAATGGCCAGTACAAACATGAGGGATGATTATAGAACTGGTATCAGCGCCTCATTGAGCTGCAGACACATGACTTCCTCCTCTTACATAAACATCTTGTCGTCTTTTTGCACCTGCTTTGTACGTCACATCAGGCTACACGGCGGTTTTCATTTCATTTGAAAACCTGCCACAGGAAATGAGCAATGCTGCGAGGGAGAAAAACAACGCTTTCATTTCAGGTTTATCTGCAACATGAAAAATGAAGCAGAGTGAGCTGAGGATGAGGAGGAAAAAGGTGTGAAAGTGTTCAACATGTCTGCACAACAAACTCTGTGTGTGGGTGTGTGTGTGTCGGGTACGAAGCATCACGGTTCACTAAGATTAACAAAGCCTCTTTGTTTCCTCTGGTTCATCATCTCTCAATGACCTCAATGAGCCGATTGTAAACACAACACCGGCTTTTTTTCTCCTCAGGCTCCAAGTTCCAGCTCCGTTACTTTGCACTAACACCAGCAATCGATTAAGATAAATTATTGACACAAATTAGACTGATTAATCACTTTTTCTTCTTAAAGCTGAAGTTATATCACAGAATGAATGTAGAGTTAATACAAAAGTTCTATTTTCAAAGGACTAGTACGACCTGGGGATCTCAAGTGGTTTGGAGATCGGCACCTGTAGATAACGGTTGAAAAATGACCCTTACAAGTGCTGTCCTGCAAGCCATTCATCTCATCATAATTGCAAGGATTTAAGTTTGCTCTTTCAGTGAACATTCATGCAATACTGGGACATGAAACTCCTAAATTTCCATCCAAAATGCTTTTAAAATATTCATTTATCATTACCGGTGCAGCCTCCATAGTCCTCAAACCAGGAAATAGGCTGAAACAACATGTGGCAGAAACAAACAATGCTGCAACCCCCCCAAATCACAGATGTCAGACGTGGTTACCATTATTACAGGACTTAAAATAGGGTTAGGGTAATTTATAGGGTAATTTTACGTCACAAATTACAGGCATGGCAGATGGGAACAGTGTTAGGATCATAGACAATGTCTGTAATTTTTACAAATGACTACAGGTTCACAGTAGAGCTGGGCTATATGGATAAAAAAAACTGAATCTTGATTTTAGCAATGTTATGGACAGTTAATAGTTTCATTAATTTTTTTGAGGCTTTATGAACTGAAGACAAATCCTAATTCGTAAAAGTCCCCACTCAGTCTTTTTTTTTCCTAATAAAACTATATGTCACATCCACAGTTAATATATCACAACAAAACGACAGCTTGCAGTTAATGCAGTGAATTTTTGCTGTTTTGCAAGAAATGTTTCTAGAGGAATAATCCTGTTTGTGCCATTTAATTGGCCCTGGCGAAACCACCTCAGGTTATTCTAATCCAATGATTAGCAAATAGGGTTAAAGGGAGTATATACAGCAAAACATGTTTTAACTCTGAACACAATCCTGTAAACTACACCGGGAAGCTGCACTATTTCTTGATGGAAGTGCTCCATTACTTATTGATCAAATAGCTTCGCTAACTGATCTATCAGAGTTTCACTGCAGAACAATCTACTAACTTCACTATAAAATTGATGCATGAGCTCCAACAACTACTGATAAGTAACGTCACTATCATTTACCAGTTTCACCACTGTTAAATTATGTCATTAATCAATAAGAGTTTAAATACTGATCAATCACAGTTTCACAACTCATTCATTAAACCGCTTCACTACCAATGAATAATTTTTTTTTAAATGTATTACGCATCTCAAATTGTTTACAGAAATCAATATGCTAATTTTGACATAACACTTCTCCAGTTTAATTGAAAAGATGAAGGAGGGAATAAAATAACAGGATAATTTCACTTAACACACAGCATTCATTATCTTAAATTTTGTGCTTAATGTGAGATTTATAAACATCCACAAGCAAAAATCTTGCTAAATTTCTACACAATAGATTTTTACTTAAACATGTGGAGTTACAGATTTTATTTCATTTCTTTTATGTAGATAATTATCTAAAATACTCCAGGAAATCTCCTCATATGATAAAGAAATGTATAAAAATCATGTTCTGGGCCTTACCGCATTAATTAAACTCATTAGTTCAGTGTAATTTTGACAGATGTGAAAATATAACTGTTTAAATTCATACAGTTATGACAAAATACAGCCTTATTATTTGGACTTGAACATACAAATGGGGATAACAAGAATCTTATTTTAAAAGCAGGTTTTAATTGAAACATGTCTTGTGTTGATAAAACATGTGAAAGAAGCTCCCAGATTAGACGTTTTATGCCTCTGGTTAAAAAGCTGCATCGTCACATGGGAATAATTTTGGAAAGTGCTGCGTGTCCTGATGCTTCTGTGGACGGACTAAATTTAGACAGTGGATATTTAAATCTCTTCAGGAGTCTCCTCTACTTTCAGCTGCTGCAGACGAGTCCTCTCAGACTCGACTGATAATTACTGTTTACTGCTCAGACACAAGTGTTTGGTTCCCATGAGCTCCGGCTGCCGACCAATACAGAAATACACAGACTCTGCAAACTAGTCTGCTTTCTGACAATGCCTTAATTAGGCTGGCCTGGTGTTAACATTTATAAAACAGAGGAAGAAGCGTGTTTCATCTGTTCCTTTTGATAGAAAATCTGAAATTAGAAGAAAAACTCACAAAATCCATATACTGTATTCCATTGTTTCTTCATGAATCTGATGCTAAATATATAAGTATCGGTTTGCTTTTTGTACATCAGATGTGAAAAAATGGGCACGGTCAGTTTAAGGTGCTGTAGTCAGAGGATTTATGGATCCTCAACAAAGAAACGTTGACATTATTGAACTAAAAACTGCATTCATTTTCTGTTAGTGTTTTCCTTAAGCTTATGGATAATTTGTAAATTCTACTAAATAAAATGCTGTAAGTAAATCCATTTTAGTGAGAAAAATATCAATTCCTTCAGGACAGTGCATTGATTTTGCTTTATCTGTTCACATAAAAGAGACAGACTGATTAACCTGCACCAGTAAGACATTTTACAAACCAGTGGTATCAGTAGAACTCGGCTCTGATGGTTAATATTAGGGGTCCAACAGTACAGGTAGCTCACAGTAGCCACGGTTTCGGTACGTGTTTTATGCGTAAGGAGAACTGTTTTTTTCCTCCCAAAATTATATTTTTATTTTGCTTGACAGCAAAAACTGAATTTCACAATAGAAACAAATTATATCACTGTACTGAATAAAATAACACTTTCTGTACTGAACAATATAACACTGAATAATATAACACTTTCTTATTCCTTGACCCCTTGACTACTTGTATACAGTAGTATAAAATATGTATAAGTAGGAGAAAACTTTGATTGAAAACAATCTGTTATTTTTGAAAAAGGAGGTGAGGAAATTGGTTTCTATAAATACCCGGCTACAAGTTTACATGGCCTCAGGTTACTGTCATAGAGGAGGAGAGAAACTATTATACATTCATATCATAGATGATGCAATCAGAGAATTTGGACTTTTTTATCTCCAAAACAACACTCTACAAACAACTCTAATCTATTATCAAATTACTTACCGATAAATTCAATAGTTGTAATGTAATTGATAACTTGTTGCTGCATCAGGCCTCTAGATGCTGAGCTGTTAAAGCAGGACTGAAAAGAGTTTTGTGTGTTTTCTTTTATAAACTGAAGGGAGAGAATCCTGTACCAATGTCACTTCAAGTCAAACCTTCATTATTAAAACATTCTATTTTTTTTACATCCTTCTTATTTAAAACAGACAAAATATTCATTATCTTTTAACTTTGTTGGCCTTAATATAATTTTTTATGCTTTTGTTTGAAAGCTAACATGTAAAAACAAGCCAGAACATTTATAATAAGGACAAGTTCATCCCTGTTTTATTATTTGCATAGAACAAACTGCCTCTCTGTAAAAGTACCATACAGACAAATGCCTCCAGGTGAAATCTCTGAAGGGATTTTACCACCACAGAAAGTAAAAGGACTGAAGGGAAGCATTAAGATGAAGATGAAAACTAAAAAAAGACATTCATTAGAAGTAAAGCTCTGGCTAAATGAATGAAGGCATCAAAGTCTAGCCTTCATTCATCTGTGTGGAATTTAACATCACAGCCACTTTGTGATTTAAAATACTGGAGAAGCTCCAGGAGGGAACGCCTAAACAACAATAGAAATGATAACATATAATGAAACTGAAAGAAGTGCGTTTCTTTCAGTTTCATTAGTGGAGATCAGCAGGTTTAGTAATTTCAGCTTCAACCCAGAGTCATGACCAAACTGCATCATGACTCTGGGTTGATCTTGTAGTACAAAACACTACAAGATCATTTTTGAGCCCTAAACACAATCATGTGACTCAACTGTAGTAAAGCACATCAAAGCTAGTGATAATGCACATTAAAATTTGACAAATTTTTACACCTGTCCTTCAGTCACATTCTGCTGAACCTCATTCATTTGCCGATGGGCCTAATTGAAGCCTATTTATCGCTCTAGCAGATATTTTGCCTCATAAAACCTGTTTGACTATGTGTGAATGGGTGAATGTGATACAGCATAATGCAATCATTGAGGTAGAACGACACTATATAAGCACAAGTCCAGTACTGACAACAACAGCTCCCACAGCAGCACAAAAACAAACACAGGCTTCACGGGAGTAGACAAGCATACGCAAATGTTACAGCTCTTAATGGTTTTACTGATTTTCCAGTAAGAATGTCTACCATTTCCTTCTAAATAGTGTTCAATGTAGAAATTGACAGAGTTAATTTTTCAAGGCAGATACTGTATAGTTTGGAGCACAGAAAAGGTAATTAATCAATAAGATCCCTGAAAGAAAACTAACAATGTTTGAACTTAAGTCTTTGTATAACTACAGAAACAATACCAATGTGGATTAATCAGATACCCGCTTTTCCCTGCTTAAAACTATTGTTCTTATATTAACCTTTAAAAGTCCATTATCAATAGAATTCTGTTACAATGGGCTTTCGTATATTTTATTTTTTTAGATTAATCAATAATAAATATAATCAATAGTTGCAGCTTTAAACTTTAAAGTGAGGCTTTCAAAATAATCCGGCGCAAAAATAAAGAGATGGTTTATGTTCATGTGTGGCTGAAGAAAACACAGGGTGGTTTTCTATCACAGATGGTGAATGAGGATGGAGCCGGATACGAGCCAATATGACTGAGGGCGACCGAGCGCTCACACATGCACACCCTGAGCACACACACACAAACACTGAACACACTAACACTCACACTGGACGCACAGAAACACACGTGACTTTCTTTTTCAAGTCATTTTGCAAATTATCTCACCCAGAGCGACACACAAAGACCTCAACACACTGAAGTCCTGCTCATGAATAGCACGTTACTGCAGCAAATACGTCAGAGGTCAGAGGTCACAGCACTGCGACAAATGACAAAAGACAGCCAAAGCACAGTGGCATCACATAAGACCACAAACTAGAAACATTTAGCTACAACTACAACTGAAATATTTCTTCTTATATCTTTAAAATATTTAACCATAATGACGGCACTTAACAATTACATCTCCCATGAGTCTTAGACAGCACCAAATTTACTTCAATGCAAGTTGAATCCATTTTCACCCGATCAACAAAAAATCTTAAATAAAAACCTTCAGAAGGCATTGATTCATTTCAATCAGTCACATCACTGTTTATCGGAATGTGGTCATTATCATCAGTAACCAAGCGTTTTTCCAAGCACTACCTCAAATAGTGTAGAGCGTCTATCTCAGTGCAAACATACAACTGTCTAAAGGAAGTGATGTAACCCATTGTTTCTGAACTGGAGTATGTTGGCTTTTTTGGACCCAGAAGTGACCACTTTTGGACAATAGGGGTGGAGCAGTGGGAGGGATTCAGAGCATCTGCAAGAGGCATCGGTGACCTAATGCTAAAAGCTGGTTTAGCAACTCAGTACAAAAGCAAACTTCATCAAGCATCGTGTAATGAAGTTGTTTCATAGTCTTGTTGTTGCAAGTTATTAACCAGAACAAGTCAACGTTAACAGTCAACATGTTGTCAAACTCTGAAAGTCTGACTTTGCAGGCAAGTGAGCCGTCAATCACATCAGTCAATCAAAGCCTGGCATGGGAGACATCTAGTTGTCTGTTCGACCTAAGATCTTAATAATGGAGAAGTTGTATTGACCTAATCACTTAATAAAAGGTCCAACTAAAACAAACGAGACCAGAATGACTCCTTGAAGACAATCATTGACTTAGCATTTTTAAAGAGAAGGTCAGTGTAATTCTGTGGGAGCCAAGGGCTTTTCATACAGAACCTAGTGGCAGTCAGGGGTACTACACTTTAACATACTACAGCACTGGCTTCATTCATTGCCATCAACACAGGATTGAGGAATATTTTAATGTCTTGCTTTCATTCTTTTGTGTTGTATCTTTTTAAATCATTTGTCTGTTGTATGAGCCACTCCACTGCAGTGGGTGCAGTTTTTCTGGACTCAGACAGGACACATATTCAATAACACCGACTGTGGAGTAATCCATGAGTAAAAATAATACCCAACAAATTCTTTTCTGTTTGTCTGAAAAAGTACAACTATACAGCAATGTCAGAAAGCACAGATGAGACAGTTATATCAAACTGAAAAATGTAGCATCAGTCTCTTCTTTTCCTCATTTAAAAACAAGTCTGTCACTCCTCAAATTGAAGATATAGTTACATAACTGTGAGCACACAAATATTCATGATATTAAATTGTTGAATTTTTCCAGAGGGCGTGTCGTTGTCCTCTGGGAGTCATAACCCTTATGTGTCCGAGCAGAGAATGTTACATAAGGGGAGAGGAGTTAGTGAACGCAGCACAGGAGGAATGCTGAGGATCCAGTATGCAGCCGCGAAGCACTCACAGGACGCTTTGTTTTTCTTTGTGTTGTGTTTTATCTGTATGTTCGCAGACATGCAGAGCAGCTCAACTGGAAACTCTGAACTGCCCAGTGCATGCTGGGACACGCTGCAGCCCCCCTGCCACCCCCAAACAGGATCAGCTGCTCCACCAACGAGATGGGTATTCTGTTGCAATACATCACGCCATGAAATATGTCACTTTCTTTCACAGCACAAACAGCCAACTGGACATTTTGCGGTTTGATACATAAAACAATAGGATTGAGTTAATCTAAACCGTACAGCATTAAAGTGTCTGTTCTGCAGAACACAAGGCCAGACGTCATTTAAGTAGCCAGTTATTATGAAACATCTGCAGTCACTGCCCAAATTGTCACACGTTTCTGTTTAGGAGCACTGAGTTTGTTTTGACAAAAGAAAAACAACTGGTTTGAGTTTAAGTGATCAGATTTGTTATATAAGTCATGAGAACATATATTTGAGCATTTAAGCATCAATAAAAGATAGCTGTATATGAAGCAACATTTTAACTATGGCCTATTTGTATTAACGACATGTGACATAAACTAGAGGTGCATATTTACATGATCACTAAAGCCTGTAATTTAAAGGTGCACTGTGTGGCTGGTGATATTTGGGTTCAGTAGAAAATAGTGCTGGGTGAACAATAATGACAAAACAATTATTTTGATATATTTTTATACCATGGTAACAATATTCACCATAATATACATTCTTCTTTTGAGCTTATTTTGCTCACATGCTCAGTCAAAAATGCAAATGTTTCAGTATTGTCATTTTATTTCAATTTACTCATGTATGTTTTAAGACTGAACATTTTGTTGTTATAATAGTTTTATAAAAGTGGTTTTGTGTTATGTCAGTCTGACAAAAGGGTCGACCAATAGTAGAGGCTGATAACATGACAACAATTTTAACAGGAAAAAAGAACTGCTAGTGGATTTTATTAGAAACTTGAAAGTTGTTGAACTGATCATGTGGCCACATTTACACCTCATGATAGAGAATTAAATATGACAGAACTATTCTCTTTGTAACATTACAAAAAATAACAGGAAATACTTCATGTTAAGGTTATGACAGAATGTTTGGGTGTGGTACAGAATATTTTCAGATTTAAGCATATGGTGCTCACAAATCAGGGTCTCAAAAGTAATTAGACGTGCACAAAAACACCGCAGATCAACCCTAAACCCCGAAACTCAAACATTTACACACCACATAACTGACATCGGATACTGTGGGTTTAAAGATCTGTAAATCATTGTGAATCAACTGAAACGCACCCTTTTCTGCATGAGAACAACTAAGGGGACCCTTTCTGAGACAATAGGCTGTGGAAAACTGGCTTTTAGTGGTCTAGATACAGAAAAATAACTGTTTACTTTCTTCTTACATAAATAACTTCTCTTCACTTTTAGACTGGCACCATATTTTCTCAACAAAGCCTGCAATTTCAAGTATTTTTACGCAGCCTTGTGCTGTAAAATTGGGTCTTCATGGGATAACAATAAGATCCTTGCTGGTAACATGTTTATATTGATGAAACACTGGCCTAAAGCGATGTACCAAAACTCACATCCAACGATCACAACTCCATCACTCGATACCTAAGGTGACATGTTCTTGTGAATGCTGCAGTTTGTCATATGTTTTGTTGCCCTGAAAGAAATAAATTCCAACGTGCCTTCTGATTTGACTGAGGATCTGGTTTGTGTTTCTTGTACAGTATGTCTGGTTTGGGCAGGTTTTTCACCGAGACCTTCACAGACCCTCCTCCTGAACGACTCTGTTCTGCAGCGACACATTCTTTACAAGAGGTGACTCGTCCTGATGGAGCCGTCTCCGGTTTCTGCAGTCAGACAAAACTAATACTGCAAAAAGCTGTGTCACTGCCTGACACTGCCTACTGGAGATGAATAAAGCACAAAACAATAAATCGAGGAGAAAGTGACCGAGTGGAGCATCACCTGACCAACAGGGTTTAAAGGAGAAAAACTCATCACTGAGCCTTGTCGTCAAACTATGAGACATTTCTGATTTCAGAAACAGCTGAGAAACAGTGGAGAGGGGAGATTAAATATTATGATGAAATAGGGATGACCAATACAGCCAAAAATGTCAGCACAATAAAAATGTTCAGCCAATGTCGATAATCATCACAATAAACGTCAAACTATTATTTCTTTCAAGTTTAAAGGCTGATAAAAAGGATGTAAAAGACATGATAAAAAATGCAGCAAGATGAGAATGTTGTGATAGAAGCAACAACACGAAAATTATGTAAAAGATAGAAGAAGAGAAAATGAGAAGAAGACATTGTAAAAGACAAAATACAAAAACGATGATAACAATCTAAAAGAAGCAACAAGATGAAAACAACATTAAAGACTCAACAAAATGAAAATATCATAAGCAAGAAAAAAATGTGGCGTTAAATCACTGTAGAGGAAATTAACACAACCAGATGACGTCATTAAAACCAGTCAAAGGTGAAAACAGCCTGGAAATGGTGATGAAATATTACCGACATATGATTTATGCTAGTTTCATCCAGCTGTCTCGATACAAGTGAAATGATCACAGGCAGCTGAAATAATCCGCATCAGGACATTATGTAATGGGGCCTGTCAGTGTCAGAACATAAACATATATGATGTTATATTATGCCAGGAGACTCTGTGTTATGTAACACCTGTTCCCTTCTGTTTCCTAAAGAAGAATCATGTTATACAGCTCCACACCAAAGCTCAGTGATGGAGTTTTCATTGCTTTCACACAACTGTAGAGCTTTACGAATAAGATTAGCTAGGTCACATACACACTGGGGTTAGTGTTTCCATTGGATTCACTGACGGTAACTAAAGTTTGGAAAATCTGCGGACTGATCCTTTAAAATGACTGTGGTTGTGAAGCTCAGAGCAGGTTTTATATTTAGCAGGAGAGTAAAGTAGGTCTGCATGTGGAAAGAAGCCTGCAGCAAAGTTACTGTCCCAAATTATCCGAATAATCCAAAGTGAAACCAGTCACCTCCATGAGCAATCACAGAGGTCAGAGGTCAATAGCAGAGGACCACACGCAAAGTTTAGCTAGTATTTCACAGCCAAGAGAAGAGCTACAGAAACAAATTACAAACTGCAGGATTTTGTCTTCTTTCCCCAATATGTACTACTTTAACTGTGTCTGACAGGTGTGTTGTAGGTAGAAAAATCCTGCTGTTTGATATATTAAACTCGTCCACTGCTAAAAGGCCTCCGGAGGAAAATAAACTGCCTGTTTCTGCAAACAGACGACCCATAATTCATAGAGGCAGAGCTCAGACAGACTGAGATGAGGGGAAACCTCCTGACCTCCTTATTCATTCATCTGTTTCTATACTTCTACTTCTCATTCAGTTTCACTTTAATGGCTTCCTTCTATCATCATCCTGACTCAAACAGATAAAATGTAATATACCTGTACGCACATGAGAAATACGGCCTCAAGCTAACGTCACATGTTGGGCTATAGTTGAGTTTCTTTATTTCAGTTGAGTCAGAAAGTAACCACTACGACTGTCGCAATACTGAAATTTCAGCTGATGACTGTCATAGAAATACCTGCAGTCATAAAATTACAGCAACTTTATACAAACACACCTTATTAACTTCTGTAATACTATCCTGTGTAAAACTGAGCATTGCAAATATGCCATGGAAGACACGTACACAACGGTCTTGTTTGTTTTAAGACGACAATGAAACATATCGTTTAAATGCTAATCTAAAGTCTGCTGTATGAATGAAGTTTGTTTTGTTGTTTCCTATCTGGTGAATAAATAAGAAATCATACAAGGGGCTAAAATAGAGGCACCAGTTCTGTGCAACATTCTGGAAAATACAACAAATAAATGTTATTGTCTGGTGTTTTTTCCACAGACTGTAAATGAAAACATCTTTCTGAGAGATAAAAAAAAAAACAAAAAAACATTTTGATGACTTGCTGACACCGAAAAACAACAACAGCAGCCGAAGTGTTTGAGGAGTGAAGCAGTTTATCCTCTGACAGTTTGAGCAGCTTTCAGCCTGTTGATAAAGTCAGTCTGATCTGTCGAGTTCAGACTGTTTTTTTTCAGACTGTCGAGTGTGAAAAAACGTCCACACCAGCCTCCGTTATCTTTCCTCCAGCTGCTTGTTTTTTGTAACTTTGAAGGTTTCAGAGCAGCTCAGATCAGGGGGATGTGGTTTTAACAGCCAGGTAAGCTTTAAACACAGCAACAACACACGTTTATCAAGTATTCCCTACAGTCAAATTGATGAAACAAAGCGCTACAACGTGGGAATATCTGCACCTTTGACAAAAAGCCAAAGGCACAAGCCTATAGGCATAAGGAGAGCCGTTAACTACAACTCCAAGGTGCATTTCACCAACATACAACCAATCCCAAAGCTTCAAATAAAGAATATGACGTGGAGAAAATACAATCAGCAGTGTTGAAATTCTACCTCAGTAACCATGGTGATGGCTTTGATTCTCAACTGCAACAATGTAGTGATATTTATAAATCTCAACAGCTCTGAATGGCTTCTTCTTCATGACGACAGTGGCTGAATTATAAAAAAAAAAAAAAGGCAAATGGTTGAAAATGATGCTCAAAACTTGAAATAACCCGAAGGTTGCACTATCAGGAAAAAACTGAGATTTTGTACTCAGTAACACCAGGGAGAGGAGTAAAAACAAACATTCACTCATCGTTTTACGCTGATGACGTCAGACTATAACGTACAACCTTCCTGTTGTAGGATGACACAGCTGTACTTTCATAACCAGCTTCTCTTCATTCAACATCTACACATTCTACAGGCAGACACAAGCTGTATTTACATCTGCGGTCTTACACAATATCATTTTTTTTTTTTTTTGGAAAGAAAAATTCAACAATGCAACATTAATGCTTAGGGTCATCAGAAACATCTTTAACCTGACTTCATTCTGATTACAGATTTTAACTTGTCCGTTTCTGGATGCTAAATAAAGGATTAAAGACAACAATAATATTAGTCTCTTCAACTGGCTTTGCAGGAAAACAGTTAAAAAAAACCCTAAAACTTACACCTAGAATTGCCTAGACTTTTTATGGCTAATTTAATGTTCAATTAAAGATGTATTTGCTCATTTATGTCTTTATTGCATTTATATTGATTATGTTGACCACACCATTATTGATCAACCCCTGAAGATATGTTTTAAACATTTTGCTGAAATAAATGTTTACTGACATGAGTGACGAGCTAGTGGTTCCACCTGTTTTGAAGATTCTGATCTCACAGACTTACTGCATAAGAGGAAAACGTTTCCCCCCCAAAATCTTCTGGATTTGTTAAACTCTTTGTTTTCCACCTGTTGAACTTCAACAGTAAAGGCTCTAGTACTGTCCACAGAACACTTTAGTTTACTTTCTCCGTGTTTACTTCCTTGCCGGAAACTTGTCATGTAATGTTAACCCAAACACGAGTAACAAGAACACGTTTATTCCAAGCCAGAGAAAAATACTCAGTTTAAGTGTTTACATCAGGGGTGTCAAACTCATTTTAGTTCAGGGGCCACAGCCCAATAAGATCTCACGTGGGCTGGAGCAGTAAAATACTAGAAAAATCGCTCATAAATAATGGCAACTCCAAAGTTTTCTCAATGTTTTTGAGTGAAGAAAATAAAATTACATTATGAAAATGTTTACATCTACAAACTAGACTTTAAGAAATGTGAATAACATGAACAACCTGAAATTTCTTAAGAAAAATAACTGCAATTTTAACAATATTATGCCTAATCATTTACACATGTGCATTACAACTTACAGATCACAGTTGAGCTACAAAGGCACAAAACATTAGGTAACAGACAGAATATTGCTAAAATTTTAGGGTTTGAAATTTGGAGTTGTCATTATTTATAGGTTATTTTGGCCGGTGGGCTGTATGTTAGACATCCCTGGTTTAGATCGTTAATAGGTATTATTTTCCAATGGAATGGATCATCAACACCACACTGAACTTGGTTAGAATCTCCTCGTGATCAGACCACATTTTGAAAACTGATGCTTTGTTATTCACATTAATAGCTGAATATTAGGGACCATGGAAACACAGATAGTGAAGACTGTGGGCGTAAAGAAGTCAGCAACGTAGGTGTACACAGAAATACAAATCAACGGCAACAACAACAAAGCCTTCTCTCAATTGTGATCACTTTCATGACAAATATCCTAACATGCTGGAAAACAAACAAGAAATTGACAAGTGAACATCCCATTCTGGAGATGCAAAATGCCAAGCTCTGTAAAACAAAGAAAAAGCTGTGAAATAGGTCAGTTAAATATTCAACAAAGTTTATTTTCACTTAAAAGCAGCATCAGCAGGATGTACTCCTACAAAATGAAATTACTCTGCCCCTTCACTACAACTCACAAGTAAATACAGGACTTTTTACTCAACTACATTTAATTCGATTAACTTCATTACCTCTCCGATTCATATTAATTAACACATCTATATACAATCATTAAATTGAGCCCCATCGTGAATGAATCTCAACATTAAACATGAATAATTCATCAAAAAATTATTCCAATTACTGTTTATTTTGTTTTGAGACATTGTACACTTTGACTTTTAGAGCTGGATGATAATACTGCAGTTCTTTTACTTCTGCAAAGTTTGGAATGCAGTATTTTTTTATTGTGATACAAATAAAAGGTCTAAGCACTTACAATGAAGTACTCTTTCAATAAAATATGTAATCTGGGTATTCACTGATCATTTGATTTACATTCAGGCAACCTGTTATATCCTGGGTCATTTGTTTCCAGTGGTAATCAATGTAATCAATGTAACACAAAAGATTAGCACATAGGATTAGCTGACAGCAGAAGCTCCATTCATATAAAGCCAAGCTACGATCAAAAAACAGCAAAGGTAAGACAACATTCATAATCATCGCTCCAAGATGCAATGGTTTGTTTTTGCTCTTCTTTGTCTCATTCAGTGAGTTTTAGTGGTAGAAAAATAATACTTGTACTGTTGGATCTGCTCAGTGTTAGCAGACAGTTGGCTTGTTTTAGACATTTGCCCATTTTTGGTTGTGTTCTGTTGAGCTTTTAACTGATGTCCTTCTGGTTAACTGAATGTACAGTGTGTATATTGCATCATAGAATTGCCATGGCAATACAGAAGGAACTGTGGGCACTGGGGACAACTGGGCTTAATTAAAGTCGGGATTAGAATTTCTGACATGACACCCTGTACATATGTTTATTTGGTGTAAACTGGCCCTGAGCTGCTCATGAACCCACTGTGTGTACATCCTCATGGTGTTGGTGGTGTTCCCTCAGACAGCTGGTCCTGTGACCTCCACTGAAACCCCTCTGAGTCTGCATGAACCCTCCATTGAAACCCCTCCGAGTCTGCAGGAATCCTCCACTGAAACCCCTCTGAGTCTGCAGGAATCCTCCACAGCTGATGGACGGATCTGCACTGCAACACTAACAGGCCGCCAGCTGCTGGTCATTTAACCCTCACACGACATGGGTTCCATTATCGGACAAGCTTTGCGCGACTCGTTCCGGTACGTTCACCTCCTGAACTCAGCCTGAAACGACCCGCACTTGGAAAAGCGGCAAAATACGACGGGCGTGTGCAACAACTTGCGCCAGTTTGTCGAGTGACAGACGATGCCGCTGTCGCCGTAACGCGATGTGAGGTCCGCGAGTGAAAAATACGGATGGTTCCATTATCGGACGCATCCTGGCCTCTGTTGTTTTATGTGCCTCGTGTTGTTCATGCGATAATTGATTTTATATCACTTTATTAAGTACAAAAACATCAGGAAAAGCGGTTTTCGACATGCGTTTACAGCGAACAACCAGTAAGAAACACGCACAGTATGGAAACTCAGTAAAATGAGCAAGAAGGTAGCTAACGAGGTTAATATCTATGCCAGTAGTACAATTCCTTATAATACAACGCGTCTGAAGTGTGTTGATGTTTAAGCTTTAATATCACACAGAAAACGAAAGAAGCGCTTCTCACGGAGGCGTGTCCGGTAATGGAAACACAGCAGCCCCGTTAAACGACCTGCCTTTTGCCGTTCGGTAGCTCCTGTTAGCTAGCTAACCAGGCGGTTAGCTCCAAAACGGAACCGGGTCCGTTTTTCGGGTGTAAAACCTAGACAGGAGTGACACGGTTCAAGTCCTACCTTGTTGTCTGTGCTGGTTTGTCCCGCTACGCGCTGGAAGGATCATGTTTAGGTCATTCTCTCACATGTGACGTCCATGTTTGCTGCTCCAAGGAGCCGCAGAGCTGTCAAACTACAACAACGTCACGTGGTACTTCCGCTCATGGCCTTCAAAATAAAAGATTCATTATGCTTTAATTGATTTAATAGCACTGTTTAGCCTTCATTTTATTTTATTTAATTTTATATTATTTTATTTTATATATGGTAGGTTTATTTGTGTCATGTACAGTTATGCGTGATACAATGCGCAGTGAAATACATAAATGTATTTTTATACTTGCAGCCAATAGTAAAATAATGAAACTTTTTTTTTTTTTTATCTTCAGCCAGTTTTCATGTTGGACATTTCGTGTTTATTCATTAATTATTGCTTTTATTTTTATGTATTTATTTATTTATTCAATCTGTTTTCCATTAAAAATAGTTGATTTTATATATTTTTGTTTATTTCCGTGCTTTTGTGAAACACTGTAACATGGACTTTTAAAAATGTTTGATTAGCAAAGACTACTATATAAAGTCAATAATACACTACTATTTAGAATATTGATAATAATGGGTTAAACACAGTTTTAATCTGGTTTTTTTAAAAAAAAAAACTTTTAATTTGACATCTTTTCTGTTTTGTTTTGAAACAATCAGTTACATGGATAAGTGCTTCATTAGTTTCGACTATCATCTATAGATAATAATAGACCACTAATGAGAATAATGATAATAATGGTTAAACATTAACCATTAACGACAGAGTTCACAGATGTCTCCAGTCTGTCTTTAAACGTGTTTTATTTTCAAACACCTTCCTCTCCATTTCCTGTGTTATTGTTTATGTCTTAGTGCCGCTGCAGCTGTCAGACAAACTGACCTGAATGAAATATTAGTGTTGTTGTTATTATTAATTATATGATCATATCTAAAGACAGACTGAGTCATCATCACAACAAAAATATCTGAATAAAATTAAATTATTATGCTTAGAATAGTTTAGTTAAATTTGGCTAAATGTTCAACAGACGTTTACTTTCACTTTCAAGCAGCATCAGCAGAATGTACACCTTCAAAATGAGACAAACGCTGCTTAGAGTATGTTACTGTATATTTACAGACGGTGGAATGTAACTGTACTCTTACTACAGTACTGCACTTCTTTCCAGTATTTTCTTCTAAATTACTCTGCTCCTTCACTACAACACAGGACTCCACTACATTTAATACCAGTAACTTCATAATCTCTCAGATAATAAATACACGTCTATAATTATCATGAATGCACATTCATGTGTTCAGATTTGTCTGAAATCACCTCCTCAACTCACATCCAACATTGACTGCTGTGACTTGATGTTCAGGACTATTTATACCTCGACAACAAACAAAAATAAGCAAAATAATGCATAAAATGTAGAAAATAACCGCCAAACAGAACAAAAATTAAGAAACAATCAACAAAACTATTAACAAAACCAACTAAACAACAAAATGAAGAAACAGTCAGCAACATGAACGAAATCGAAATAATCTAAATAATAAATGAACTATACATTCAACACAAGGCAAGAATGAGGAAAATAATACAAAAGGTTGACAAAAATGAGCAAAACTATCACAAAATTAACAAATACAAAGAAGATAGTCAACAAAACGAACAAAATTAAAGAATAAATGGACAAAAATGAACAAAATAATCACCAGAACAGATAAAAACTCCATATTCTTGCCCAATTTGCTGTTTCTAACACATCAACTTTGAGTATTACATGTAATACTCTTATATAAGATTATTTTAAAGCATGTTAAATTGATTTAATGTAATTTCAAATACCTTTCACCATATTTTAACCAAATTAAGAATGTGTCTGAAAATGTCAGATAGTTAAACTGCAAAACAATGTCAAATCCGCGAATAAAAAAACCTACCAGCCAGTTATTAAATAGTAAGTTAAATAGTGAATGTAGTTATATCAATGTAGAAGTTGTTTAACTTTTATTTATGTCATACTGACATTTTTGCAGCTGTCCGAAATATTGTCAAAATTTAAATCAGTAGGAAGACTGTATGAATAGGTTTATTTTCAAACTTTAACTGTTCTAAATTTAACTAAACCACAAAAACATTAAAAATGTATGTTGTAACCAAGAAACCAAGAACTAATAAATGCAGTGTTAAATGTAATTTAAGTGTGATTTATACTGTGTGACTGCTGTGCATTTCAGTAAAACCACACCATACTGTTGTATTTGTACACAGATACTGCAGCCCAATGAGGATGTCCTTTTCTATGACTTCAGTTCATAAACACACAAACAGATCAGTATTCCAGGTTTCATTTCTTTATTTTGTGGAAAATAATGCGACACTCTCTTTAAAAATCTCTCCTGTTTCACTTCAGAAGCACCTCTGGTTTTGAAAATACATGAATATGTACAACACACGCCACATTCCCTGGTTATTACAAATAAACATCTGAGTACAACCACAACGACAATGTCAATTTAATTATTTATTATTCAAATACAAAGCGAAAGACGCACAAACGCTCATTTTATTTATTCTCTGGAGCTAAAAAAAAAAAAATAACATTAATAATATGAGAGCAGTTATTATCATACAATAAAAAATATGAAAAAATATGAAATATGGCCTTTAACTGATCCCTAGGTCACACACAAACACACTCTCGCTGCCTCGCTGGTCAACAGCTCCCCCTACTGGCAGAGTCTGGAACTGCAGGTTTAACTCACAATTGGGTTTTGTTGCATAACGGCAAAATGCGAAACACACAGACACACACTCACACAGGATGAAGTCAGTGTCATAAACAAAAGAAAACACACAATGCGGGTGAACTTTGCATGAATTTTCAACAAATATTTAAGCGTGTCGTTCCATCAGATCACACGTTTTGACTGCATCTGAATAAAAAATAATTTAACCTGATTCGGAGGGAAGAAGTCCCAGTAAAACGTACATTTTCCAGCTAATTCAAAGCTGGTAAAAAGCATTGTTTCAGCCGTTGATGACTAGAATAAATTCAGGAAAGAAAAGTTTTGACGGCACTGCTTTATTTTCATGATTATCTGTTCATTATTTTCTCGATATACCTATTAGTTGCTTGTTCTATAAAGTATCAGAAACAAAGAAACACAGATTTTAAAAAGATACAACAAAATGTTTGTTTCCTCGAATAAGACGGTTCGATAAGTGTCTGTGTTCAAATCTAACTGTGAAAAGTCCCATTCAAAGTTAATTTCCAACTAATTTTCTTGAATATTACTTCCAGTGTTTTACTAGTTCAACCAGCTGAACAAGTACAACAGGTGAACAAAGAATATTCAACAAAATCAGAATCACATTTTGACTGAGTTCTTGAAAACAGGTCAATTATGTTTAAATAGAATTGTGCTGCTTTTAAAACAATTTAACCTGGTTTTAAAAGTAAAAGGATAAAAGCAGATAAAACGCTGTATTGTCCAGTGGAAGTTCCTCATATTTTTCTATTTGCATTCAGTTGTTCCTTTTCACAATTTTTTGACCTTTTTATTTTTTTTTTTAAATTGTGCTGCTTCTCATCCCACTAAAACTTATTTTACAGCAAATTTTCTTGGAATTTCCTCACTAATTTTGTGTAGTTTGAGCAGTTTTGTATCATGAAATCAGACATTTTGATGTTTGAGTTTTCTAACAAACTGAGCAGCTTCTAAGATTAAACTTGATTTTAAAAGGAGATAAAAACATAAAACACTTCATTTTCCACCGTTTGCAACATGTTGAATGTTTTTGTTTTATTCTAAAGTTTCCCCTCTGGATTTGTTCTATTTTTAGTTACCTCTGTGGATTTGATTTGTAGCCGTTTTGTCTTTTAACACTGGTGAACGCAGGATCTGCAACTACCTATCATTTTTCATTATTGATTCATTAGTCGATTAGTTAATTGGTTTATAAAATCTCAGAATAGCATCAGAGGGAAATTAAAACAAACCAAGTGAAAGCATTTATTTTGGTTTCATAAAGTCTATTACTAAAAGGTGAGCTTCAAGGACTGATACTGCATGAAAGTAAATGTGTATAAGCAGCTGTTAATCAGACAAGGAGGTGCATTATGGGAAATGTAGTACTTTATACTGTTAGTTTTGTTATGGGATCTGCTGCTTCAATTTGGAGTCTCATAACTTCACTGAAAATGTTAAAGGACAGATGATCAAAAGGAGGCTTAACCTACAAAAGCCACCTGAAGCTGCTTTCATTTCTCCTTCTTGTTTAAGAAATACCATTTCAGCACTAAAACAGTGAAGAACTGATGAGTAACAGGGAATTTTTGTAAGATTATAACTTTAAAAATGTCTGGGTCACTGTCCTGAAAACAATGTCTGAAATCACTGCTCAAAATTCACCAAAAACCATCTGACAGAATCAAACTTTAACATCAGTAACGTTTCACCTCCAAACACCTCCGTTTCTAAACATCCAATCGGCTGCCAGCGCCGACACTCTGACCTACAAATAAACCTCCAGACATCCAACTTCAACCACAATATCATTATTAAAACTCGTCTATTCACTTCACCAATAAAGTCTCTTTTCTAACAAATTACTGTAAATTAGTGAATGATAGATAAAATCTGACAGTTAGAGCTTCTTTTTCTACAACCTTCTTCACAAAACTTACAAATATTTAAGTAATAGAAAATTAACAAATGTGACAAGTAAAAGCATCAAATTATCTTATTTCAGAAGCTGCCACCTGTAAAATATTCTTGCTTAAAAAGGGACAAATCCAGGATGAAGACAGCTGCAGAACATTTTCAAGACCTTTTTGTTTAAATTGCCAGGGCTTTAAACAAACTGTACTTGTATATTAACAGTAAAATATATGAAAATTTCAGTTCTACTTCCAAAAGATGATGTGAAGTTTGTGTTTTTATTCGTTAAATGTTATTTGAGTTTGACTTTAACGTTATTAATAGGGTTATTTTTAAGACAGAAAAGTAAAAATAAAGGTTTTTGACTTAAGTGAGCGACAAAAACAAACAGAACTCACAACATAAACACTCTGCGGATGGATACGCCATCTGAAAATAGTCCCCACATCCATTTTCTCAATGCATTTCAACACAAACTGCCCTTTTAAACTTAGTCACACAGGTTCATTTTGACTGCATCTTCTTTTTTCGACATGTTTCAAACACAACAAACACTCAGTGCTTGTTCAGATGCTTCTTTCCTTTCCACTTCTCCTCTTAAATAGACTCGACTTTTCTTCAAAACATACGATCTGACGCATTATGTACAGACATGTTTTCAACCACTTTGAGTTCAAAAATAATCTTTAGGGAATATTTGTCATTGCTTGCGTCACAGAAAAATACGTACAAAGAAGCTCCGCGGCGGCGAAAAGGCAGGTGCAGCAAAGGGGCGGGGCTTAGGGCTGTCAATCACAGTGACTGGGATTAAAGGGCAATGCCACCAAATGGTGCATTTAGGGCTAAAGTATCAAACCACACAATTGGAGATGCTCAAAAACTGAAATCAAAGGTATTTTTCTTCTTGATTTTGTGTAATTTGTTTTCGTGCAAAGTTGCTGGTTTAAGAGGAGGGTCATTTTTAAGGGAAGGTTTTACAGTTTTTGGTGGAATTGCCCTTTAGAACATTGACCTGAAGGGTAATAAAACTCGAAGCCTGAGGGTTAACAGTTAAAAAGCTAAAAGGTGCAGATGTTTGTCCTCAGTTTCCTCCACAAAACACACCTCAAACAAATTTCCCTGGATGTGACACAGAGATGGGAATTGATTAGAGTCATAGGATGTATTCTACAGCAAATTCTCCAGTATATATGTCATTTTCTCTTACTAGTCATTATCTACCTTGAGCAAGAGCATAAAATTTAGCTCAGGATGAAAAGAGAAGATTTGTTTTTATTTAGGTTTTCTTTACCTAATGAGCAAAAAACATACTGAAATTATTTGACCGATTGGTCAATCTAAAATCACATCAAGATTTTAGTTAGAATAGTCATTTTGGGGTTTTATTTTCAGTTAAAAGAAGCAGCATAAACTGGCATTGATCTATTTCAGGTAAACATTTCATGAAGCCAGTGAACAAATAATAAATGGAGACATCTCTGCACATTATCTCTCAGAAAACATGGAGATGTGCTAAAACAATTTTTTTGGAAGGACATTTACTTTTTTAAAAGATGTGAATTGATTGTGGATTTTTAAAAATCTGATATAACATTGATAGTTTTGTGCAGGAAAAAGCCGATTGATTATCAATTGATCAATATCACTGTGTAAATGGATGTTTACGTCTAAGTAATAAATACTTCAATAAATAAATAATTGCATCCGGAACTTTAATCTCAAAACAATTAATAAAATAAAACTAACCATGGACAATTAGCTGATTTAAATTTCTTTAGCTAATATTTTCCAGTGATCATTAATTTGTTCAATTGACGTCAATTACTCTCTACAGTTTCATTTCACATCAGTGCAGTCAACAGATCTAAGGAACAAAATGGAGACAATGCAGATACACAACAGTGTAAATAAACACAGATTAATTGGCTGAGAAATTCTCACTGTTGTCTCTATTTTTCTCCTTTTGTGCCATGGAAACAAATATTTTCAGTATTAAAGTGAACTGTTTTAAAGTCATCATCTAAATTTATTAAAAAATAAATAAAATAAAATTATATATAACCTTTTTAGGCTACAAATAATCCTGAAAATTGGGATTTTAAAGCTTTTTATCTAATATTTTTATTTATGATTGTCTGCTTTTTGAGATCGCTCCTGGAGAAGAGATTGTTGTTTTTCTTATTCTTGACTTCATGTTTCAGTAATTATTAGAACAGTTTTCATTATATTTCAGGCATCGGCCACTGACAAAGATACCAGTATGTTGGTGGTTGACCATGAATACGAAGTGAAACTGTCAGAAAAAGATGTCAAAGAAGAAAAAGAGGAACTGATCAGATTCTGATGGATCAGGTGATTTGTAATGATTCCCATCTCTAATGTGACGTGCGTTGACCTCAGTCAGACTTGTTTCTGATGCAGGTTTCATGTGTTTTCTGCGAGTAAACTGATCCTTCAATCAGCATCTGCACCTTCACATATAAGACTCATTCACAAAATACATAATTCTTTATAAAAAACATCTTTTAGGACTGATTACTTCTTAAACTTCTAATGCATCACTTTCTCCGTCATCAAGGCAGTGACGTTTCTGTCGGTCAAGGTGCATTTTAACAGGTTGGGTTTTGGGGATTTAAAAAAAAAAAACTGGGGAAGATGAAATGATCCCCATCTTCATTTGTCATTTTTACATCTCTTTCATTGTTAGGTTCAACAGTGTAGACTCCTTTCAGACTCCTGCCAGGTCAGATAATACAGACAAAAGCAAAATTTCAACATTTCTTTCATGTTACCACTTGTCAAATCCGTACTTTACTCAGAATTGTGACATTTTTCATGTATGTCATAGGTTTTTTTTTGGAGCCAAGCAGCAGGTTTAGTTGACCTAGTGGCTTCCAAACACAGCTCCTTGCGTTTCACCTGATTTTGAGGATATTATCAACACCTTTGATAAGTGACCTGCACAGAAGCAGTACATGGAGGGATGTAAAAGTCAGAGAAAGTCTCATTAAATCATCTTTTCGTTTCTATCATGGCTCTGTTCCTTTTCAAAGTGGCTGATGAAGCAGAGTTGGCCTCACACTGGTGGTTATTTCTAACCTGATGGCAGATAAAAGGGGTCAGATCATCCCTGCGGAGCTAATCAGCAGACAGCAAACTGTCGGAGAGGCCCGGGTGCATAAAGCTCTGGTTGCTGGTTTGTTAAACGTAGCTGACATCACGTGAGCGAAGTTTTCCTGCGCTGTGTGTTTGCATTTTTCATTCACATGCAGATAAGACTCGTACAAGCTAATGCCTAAAAGGAAAAGCATCTTGGGTTTTTCTTGACTTCAAGCTTTGCAAGAGCATTTTTTTTTTCTTTCTTTTTTTTTTTAAATTTTCAGTTAAGTGCCTTTGAAGGAAAGGCTCCTCGTCTGCCAGACGTTGCCACCTCCTGTTGGTGGGCGGAGCCTCCTCTCTCTGTGCAGACCGTCTGATTGGGGGGAGCGGTGAGTGGGCGGGTTCTTCTTCGCGTCCGTCACAGAGGCCGTCTCCTCGCCGGTCCCGCTGAGCTCTTGGAGCAAAGGGAATAAAGGGGGGGAGGTGGGGATCACTTGAGCCGGTCCGATCTGAACGTCTCCTCCACTGCCGGGTCGGCCAACATCAGGTCTCCGTCCAACATGTCCAAAGCCAGAGGGTCCATGCGGAGCGGGTCGTCCAGGGAGAACGGGTCCATCTCAAAGCCGGGGACGTGGGACAGAGCACTGGCAATCTCTTTAGACAGACCAGGAGGAGAGTCCCCTGGAGACAGGAAACCAGGTGCACAGAAAGGAAACATCCACACGTACAATTAACTCCTCAAATAATTTATACTAGTTAATTTTGTTCCTTATTTTACAAATGTGTTTTACAATATTTTGTTGTTTATTTGTCGTACATTTTGAATTCATTTCTTTCATTTTGTTTATTGTTAATAATTCTGGTGATGGTTCATTTCTGCTGTTTCTGCAACATTGGACTGGGGTTATATTTTTTATGTCCCCAGCGGCAAAGATATCTCAATAGTTTGTTTCTGTTTCTTCAGCCTAGTTGCTTCATCAGCAGTGGTGGAAAAAAGTTTTACGACACCCCGTACATTTGTGATGTACTGCATTTGGACTCGCTCTTAAGTCGTTCAACTCTGCTAAGTATTGTTGTATTCTCTAAACCCACATGCTCCCTCCCATGCACGTACTCTGTTCCACTGAGGTCTAAACTGGATGTTTCAGTAGATAAAGAAACACATCCAGGGCATGACATGTTGAAACTGTCAAGAATTTAGTTTTGTTATTTTTCTTGTTATCAATTAACTAAGAAATTCATTTGCATTTGTTTTTGTCTGTCTGATGCATACACACCTTTTGAAAAAAACCAAAAAGTTTTTTCTGTAAATATTTCATGAGAATATTTGAGGTTGTGTAAAATTATAAGGAAGTCTGAAAACATTTTTTTTCCACTCCTGTAGGTCTAATAAGTAGGAATGTTCTGCTTTATCTGTTAAGACTTTTTGTCTCTGCATCATATGTTAGGGCTAATCCTGATTTAGCTGTAGACACAGATTTAGTCATCTAAATGTCTAAATGTTTTGTCTAGATTCTAGTTGATGTAGATTCAAGAATAACAGGTTCAGTTTAATGTATTATTACAGCATTTCTCTAAGAGACAATGCTGACTGGATCACTTCACCAATTGCTCCTTCCTAACATTTCAACTTTGTTTTATTAGTTCTATATCATACTGTAGTTTTTATTTAAGTCTCATTGTTTTGGCCACTGAAGTGATGTTTAGTAGATGAAGATGAGGAGATGATGATAACCTATATTTCAGAATGAATGTGGTCACATCTGCTCTGTCGTCTCACCTGTGAGGATGATGTTGGGGACGTTGTGGCGTCCTTCCCCTCCGCTGTAGTTCTGGTTTTGATTGTTGAGAAGCTGCTGGTCTCCACAGTCCTGCAGTTCCAGGGGAGCCTGTGTGTTGGACGGGAACTGGTTCTTATCGGAGCTGCCACAGGTCAGACCGCTGTGGTTCAGAGAGAAGCCGTCGCTCTGGGGGTCTGTGGTGAACTGTAACGGACCCAAGAGACACAGATCAATCTAAAGGTCTGCGTTTCTTTAACTGCAGTAAAAGCTGAACCAGCTCCACAACAGACTCTCGGTTTTACCTGCTGGTTGGATTTGAGCTGCACATTCAGGTAGGGGTCGTCCAGAAGAGAAGTGAACAAGGCATCCTGCAAAACATCACGAACACATCATGAAAAAACAAACTCTCTTAGAAAGATATCAACGGATCAGTGTTCTGTTCTTCAGTTAATATCATCACATCTCAGAAGTGCTGCTCTTTGTTGAGCTGTGTTTATACAATGTCCAGTTTTATTTCATTAAGTTTAAGCTGGAAAAGGCTCCAGCGTCGTGTTGAGGATTAAGTGGTTCAGAATATGAATGTATTATAGCACAATTCAAACATATTTTATCCTGATTGAAAGTGTCTAGTCCCATGGCCCAGTTCACCACTAAAACTTTTTTTCAAATAACTCATTTTTCTTGTAAATGTCTCCTAGCATTTCTTTATTAAACAATATTAACGTCTATATGGAGCCTCTTAGGTCCTCTGAAAACACTTGGTTTTCAGAGGATCATGTTGTTTGAGTTCCAGTAAGTCGTTTCAAGACTTGAGTACACTATTGTGGAATCTGGAGGGTTTTATTTTGTTTGTTTTCATTTAACAAAACATAAAATAGGATAAGATCATGCTTTATTTGTCTGACAATGGGATAGGTATGCAAAAAGATACTGCACTGAAATGATTAGATCTTAGTTTTGACATCTGACATTAGTTTAGGTGATGTTAAACCAAAACCTCATCAACTTAAAAAGTAAAACAGGTGCTGTTTAAGAAAAAGTAAAAGCATCGAGTCTTGCAGTCAAGGTTGAGCTCAGCTTTAATTTCAGGTAAATCCCCTCCGATGCAGAGTCAAAGACGCCTCCTGACGTCTGTGTTTTTATGCTGATCACATGTCACATCGTCTCACACAATGAGCTCCATAAATAGAATCAGATGCAGTTTCACCTCAGCATTACATCAGACCCTGAACATGACACCGAAGCTCTAATCCTCACACAAACACGGACGACCTTCCAAACCTACATCTGGTAACGAGTATCTCTAAAAGCTGAGTGAAAACATTTCATTTTGTTGTTATCATGAGTCAGACTCATCAGGTTAGTGCATGGTTTTGTACAAATAAGTGTCAGTTGCAAAAATCCACTGTGTAAATAGTGGACTGCATTAGAGTATGATGACATAAACACTAGGAATACAGACAGAGAGCAGCTTAAAGCTCCATGAGTCCACTAGAGGGTGTTGTGTTCATTAAAGAACTGGACAAAACATCTGAGAGACTCACACTGATATTATAATACCACCATTAATCTGATAATTACACATAATTATGATGCTTATATGTTGCCTGAGGGTTGGAAAAAGGCCATAAAACCCATAAATGACTCACTAATGTGGGTGTAGATGTACTCTATCAGTGGTGTGAAGAATTTCTATTGGTCAGAAATCTTATCTAATTTAAATCAGAGAGTAATGTTAAAAAAAAAAGTGGAATGATGAAAATAATGTTAACAAAACAATAAAACACTACATTATCTACCAATCTGCCAGTCAACTTCCCCAGTCCATATTTCACGAAAGATGATCAACAAATCCTTAAAGCGGCGTATGTCTTTTTTGGTGATCAAAGTCATACGCTGATTTAAGGGTAGACACTTAAAGAAACATACTGAATAAATAAAGATGCTCTGTGGATAATGACTAGTGATAAAAGACATTTAATGAACACAAACATACACGTAAAAGCCCCTAAATAAATGTTAAAAGTTGCTTAATCAAAACTAGATACTTTGAATGTCAATGAATACTTAATTATGAATGGCAAGACACTGAAATCCTGTAAGATCTGAATGAAAATATATCTAACAAATGTTAAAAGACCCTTAATAAACAATGAAAAACACTTTGATTAGTGAATGTTAAAAGGCAAAAACATTAAGATAATTAATGAATGCTAAAAGACTTAAAAAAGACAAAAAAATGTAAATAATGATAGAAGATGTGAAAAATACTGTATATAAAATAAAAAAAAACATGCTTTAGAAACAATGTTAAATGCTTAATCAATGACAAGCACTTGAAAAATAAATAAATTCTTTTGGGTTTCAGCAATTGGCAGTGATTTTCAAAATAAAAGCCCTATAAAGCAAGTCCAGTAGCAAACAGCAGAACGACAGTCAGAACAGCTGCTATATATAGTGGAACGTCTAGCAGATAAAAAGAGAAACAAACCAAACCAGTGTGGTTTTGACTGTATTAGTTCTGGGGTGTTTTTAAGGGAAGTTGAGAGTTGGATTCAGCGGCTGCCATGGTTACTCACGTTGTAGAGGCCCAGGTCGGTGGCCAGGTTGTGGCTGATCTGTTGGAGCTGTGGTAAGGTTCTGACCCTCTGCTGCTCTGCCTGCTGCTCCACCTCCTGCTTGACCTGGCACTGTGACGAAGACGAGGAGGATGACGAGGGGCTCTGACCACACTGATCCAATGAACCCTCACTTTTAATCAGAGGTGAGTTTGCTGTGTTCACCTGCGGCCCCATCGGCCTCTAAAACACATCAGACTCACAGTGAATGATTCATTTATGCTATAATTGCACTTCCCATATGGGATCTGTTTTATCACCAACTGGCAGAGTACCATGCATAACAACCCTGTGAGTGAATTCATTTAGTAAATGCTGGCCTCACCCAACCCATTTTATAACTGAGGAGAGACCTCAGTTATAAATATATTGTTGGAAATATAGAGATTTAATATGAAAAAATTGTGTCCATTTAACTATGGCTGTCATGTCATTCGTACCGTTCCAAAGTGCTGCTGCATGTGCTGGTTGTGTGAGTTCCGTAGGTTCTGCAGGTGCAGCTGCTGCAGTGACTGCATCTGTTGTTGTTGTTGTTGCTGGGGCGGCTGCTGGAGGCGGTGCAGCTGTTGGTGGTGGTGCTGGCTCTGCTGGGAGCCGGACAGACCGGAGAGGGGCTGATGGGAGCCGGGTTGGTGCTGGTGGGACTGGCTTAGGGGATACGGGGGCAGCCTCTGGTCCAGGGGGAGTTTACTGGTGTCCAGAGGGACGCCCTGCAGGTGAAGCAGAGGGAGGTGTTAGTACGAGAAGAGCATCAACCACAGTGGAGACAAGTGTGGAAGTCTCTAAAGGTGCATAGTCATTATAGGTCTTAGGGCATTTTTACACCCAAAGATGTGAAACACAGTCTACATTTAGTTGTTTGGTTTTGCTTTTACAATGCAATTTTTGTAACAGCTATTATGTCCTGCTGTCATCACCTACATACTGCATCTACATGTGTTTAATATTAACATATTAACATGTAATATTACATGTGTTTCATATTAACAGTTTAATATTAACCTGTTAATATGAAATGCTTTCATATATATATATATATATATATATATATATCTCATATATATATATATATATATATATGAAAGCATTTAAAGGGTT
>JAPQRQ010000009.1:17493461-17508594 GCA_037367365.1 Apogon talboti
AAGCATTTAAAGGGTTAGGACATTCTTCTTTTGATTTTGGTAATAGCAGCCCTACGTAAGTACTCGGCTCAAAAGTTTCAAAGATCCAGAAAGTTTGACATGGTAAGTAAACATTTGACTGGACTGAGATGACCTGTCTTGGTCAGCCCACAGACCGGCTGTCTGGTCCAGTCTGTGGTCCAGGGGAGGTTTCACACCTGCACATTAGCTCCAGATCAAACTAGAAATGGAGATGGAAGTGGACTAAGGCTTTGGGGACAGCTTATTCCAACAATAACTCATTCAATATCCATTCAATTCAGCCACTTTCCAAATGTTTTTAAGAAGCAGTAAAGGTTGACTAAAGTAAATATGTGGAAAAATGCAAGAGCTTGAAAAAGAAGATGAAACTGTAGAACAAAACTCACTGGATATTTTAAATAATAATCTACACATTTGTGAGTATTTTTTCCTGTGACCATGTATTCAGAGTATGTCACTTCAGTTATGTGAATATTTAGACCAAATTTTTAATCCTCAACCATTCAGATTTCACATATTCCATCCTTGTATTTTGCAAAATTTTCACCTTCTTGATTTTTAATTCAGAAATTTGTTAATGTGAGTTGTTACTTTGTACTATGTTTTTTCAGTTATTGTAGTTGATGGTAATTGATGTGGCTCTCATGTCTCCATCAATCTCACCTCATATAAATTTACACCTCTATGATGAAGGAAACTGTGTTTGTTTATGCGTTTCCATCCAATGTTTTTATGTGACTTTTCAGTCTATGCATACATAAATGTGTGTTATCTGTACCTGTGTGACGCTTTATATATTATCTCTATGACATAGGACAGTACTTGCTTGCATTGTATCTGTGTTTGTATGAGTTTCCTGTATGTTCATGTTTACATGTTACCTGTGTGTGCGTGCGTCTCACCTGTGTGATGGAGGACAGTGTGGGGGAGATGGTGGGGGAGAACTGTTTGGAGTGATGCCTCCTTGGCTCCCCTCCCATGGGGAGGATGAGTGGTGAGAGCTGAGCCCGTCTCCGTGGTGACGTGCTGAGCGCAGGCTGACCCTGCCCACTGAGCAGCGGCGAATAGGATGAGGAGCAGGAGCTGGACCCACCCACTCCACTGCTGTAGCCGGGGTTACTGCTGGAGGCCGACTGGAGGGAGGAGTTACTGAGGGACGAGTGCAGCGATTGGCTGCTGAGAGAGGACGGCAGGGAAGGGGAGGAGCTGAGCGATGACTGCAGAGACGGGTTGCTGAGTGACGAGTGCAGGGAGGTGGAGCTCAGTGAGTTGGAGAAGGAGTGGCTGCTGAGAGATGACTGGATGTTGGGGTTACTTAGTGACGACTGCAGAGAGGGGTTACTGAGTGCGTTCTGTAGAGACGCAAGGAGACCTGAAGAGAACAAATAAAAAACAGTAAAGAAAAGTTTACCTGAAGTGATGTGCAAAAAAGAAATAGACAAAATTAACACAATTAGTTAATGCAACTAAGATATGTTCAAATAGAGGGCACACACTAATGCCATATGCCACAGGAACAAAATAAACCTTGAAGTTATACAAAAGACAATTACTGTACTTATATCCTGACATCAAACAAACTAACACACAAAACAGAAAACCTACATGACCACACAATGTTTAAAGACAGTAGGCTGTTTTAGTGAGTTAAGTGCAGCTGCTTTTAACTGTAGGTATTTGTTAGCTACCATCGATATATTAACAGCCAAGTGGCCTCTGTGTGTGTGCATGCTTGTGTGTGTCCAGGGATTCACACAAAATCCGGAAAGAGCTGACTGCTGCAGTTTGGCATACTTATGTACCTTTGGTGAAAGAAGAGACTAGCAAAAACGGTAAGTTGATAGGACCAATATTTTGGGAGACATTAGTAATTTTGAAATCTAATAGCCTTACAATAACGTTGCTATGGCCAGAATACTTTGGCGGTGACTGCTGGACAAATGCGGTAGAGCATGCACGAATACACAACAGCATAAACACTAGACACACACATCTAGAACCTGTGGATCCCTACGGGTCAGCGCACTAGTAAGTTATTAAGACTTTAACTATATACGATTTTACAGGAAAAGGTTACAGAAGTGCTTTACAGGATAAACACACATTAAAGTAAAAGAAACGAGTGCTCAAAAATTAAATGAATTACAATATCATTTTGGGTATTTACATGATCAGGTGGAGGTTCAGATTTAGGAGGATTTACGGTGAACCAATAGAGGAAATGGAAAAAATAAATACAACCTCTGCTGTGAGGTGATGTTTTGGATTTAGGGATAGTGAGCAAAGAAAGGGAATGTATAAAATCATGCAAAATTACGTCACTACAATTTTTTAAATGTTTTTGTGTTTTTTATACTGGTTAAGCTTGTATGTGCATCTGTGCTTTTTCCTCGATAACCAAGCAAGTGACTGAAATTACAATATCCCCCACAAATGACTATTTTACCAAAAGCACAGCTGTGAAAGAAACGGTACTGAATGTAAATACAATTTGCATCAATTCATAAACAAGAGACTGCATAGGGTGTTCAATAAACAGCCAGTCTGGAAACAAATCAGTGAATACATAGATAATGACATAATCACCTGAGACTAAATCACTATTGTAAAAATGCTGTTTTAATTTGATTTTCAGACAACAGTGTGATATCTAAATTAAGCTGATATGCAACTGTTACGTTACTAGTAAATAAATAGGCATTGAAACAGAGAAACATTAGCTTTACACAATGTTTTGATTTAGCCGATTTTGGATTGAAAGGGAAAAAAAAGCTTTAAAGACTCAGATGAAAAAGTGTTGGTTGTTGCTGCACAGATGGAGCTTCAGTCACAGACTGATCAAGTGGCAACTGTTTCAATAGAACAGCGTCTGAAAGTGATATCTTCAACACCTTATTAACACACTTTATGATCAGACTTTACCAACGCAAACAGAGTGGAGATGTAGAATGACAACATTTGTTTTCACTAACTATTCAAAAGACAAAATGTTGAATTTCATTTGATTCAGACTGAAATGCATTTTGAATTTAATTGAATGCTATGGGAATGCCTCCACAAAGTCTGGTGATTTTCTTTTGTTATTTCTTTATTTTATTGTAAAGATGGATGGAGGGATGGAAGGAAGAATGGATGGACAGAAGGAAAAAGGGATGGACACTTTGTCACTGCACTGATAAACAATAGTTCAGCCATAGTCCAGATACCAGCATCCTAATATCATACAAAAATGCTAAAAGTCTTAAAACCCTAAGTTTCCTAAATAATAATATCGAGAAGAGAGAATATTGCACTGATTGAATTAGAGCTTCAGAAGAAAGTTCATTGCCCAAGGGAAAACACCGTTTCTGAGCCCAGAAAGACCAATACCAGCAATGAATTTATCCTCCACAGTCTAATGGTGGCTGTCTGATCTGGAGTCTGCAGGTGTAAAAGGTGACCTGTATTGGCTGATAAATGTAAAATGCTTAGGTCTAACCCTCGACTGTGGTTAAATGTTAATACATGTATAAAACCTGGACTAATGCTCCTTTATGTTCCTGCTTGCAGACTTTTAGTCTCCGTTTAAAATAGCCTTCAGTTTAGGGACTGGGCCCCGCGGAGACAGACAGACAGACGACCTGTTTTCACCTGAGCTCATCCCCAGGTGATGGCAGCAGGTGAAAACATCCCCCTCCTCTCTCCGTCCCTGCTGCTTTTTATATCCACTCAGTAGGTCAGACTCATCCACAATCAGCACTTCTGTCTATTTTCTGACCTGGTTTATTACCACAGGGTCCAAAACTCCCTCCTGCCGTGTCTCGGAATATGAAAACACCTTCATTAGACCACAGTCTGTGCTCATTTCTACTCACTGTTTGTCTTTTACTTATTTGGCCAACACAGACTTTATAAAAAAAACTAAAGAAGCCAGTGAAGTCGCTGAGGGACTCAGCAGTTTACCCTAATTTAAATCACAGGTACCTTACAGACTGCTGAGGCTGCAGGTCTAATTGCAGTCGTGTAATTTTCCATCCAGCTCCTTTCTAAGAAGAATACAAACTCAAAAGAGAAAAGATGCTCCTAATTTGTACATTAACAGAATTATTAAACCACTAAGAAAATGGGGGAACATTGGCCTTTGGAAATAATAGCAGGGTTTCCTTTATATACATTCTATTGAAGATTGTTGCCACTACTGCTTGAGTCAACTGTGCAGAGGCTTTTAATTTGAAATGTTGGATACAAGAAGTGGAGATTTGTGGCACCATGATCAATTATTGTGGGAAGTAATACACAGAATTATTGATTGAGAACATTCAAGCCCATGCATCCTTGATAATGGTTATTCTGAACAGAATCTAAAATCAGTTTCATTGGGTTTTAAGGGATTTCGGAGCTTTGCAGTACATTTCACACTAGAGAGTGAAACTGGCTTAGTTTTTCTGATATTAAAGAAACAAAAAGTGTTTGAAGAAATGTTGTACAAGCTGTACAAAACTTATTTCACTCTTTCACATTTGAGGTTTAAAGCTCGGTCTTCTCCTTCTCTACACCTCACATCTTCAGACTGTGTCAAGTTGAGCTCACTTCAGCTTCCTGTCTGTGGTTTGTAGTCACCTCATAAATGATAAGACACATTTTCCGACTGCACTTCCACCCACTCGCTCTCTCTTTTTCTGTGAGGCTAAATTTAGACCGGCGTGCAGTCGAACATGCCCCTGCGTTTCATCTCGCACACACACTTCCTCTGTTCACCTTCACATTAGTCAGTGAGTCGAAGCTTTCACCCAGACACATTTCAAACAACTGAGCAGCCATGACACTTCAGGAGCTCCTGCAGGGATTAAACATATCCGAGTTTCTACTCACAGATCTCTCAAGGAGCTTAAATGTTGCTTTGAAACAGGGTCTATAAATAAATTCATTTAAAGTTTTTTCTTATTTGCTATGGACATCACAAGTACATTGAGACTGTCCTAGAGGACAGACCAGATGCTTTGCTTGGGTGTACATAGCACACATGATAGTTTTCAACACCAGTCCGTAGGTGGCGTTTCTAAAAACACAGAGCATATGATCAACAATAGGAATAAAATGTGATTTTACTGTGTGGATAGTCAAATTTAAAGTGACAACGTTAAGTGAAGGGAGAAATGACTGCAGATGCTTTCCTCAGGTGCATTGTACAACTGAACAGTTAATGTCACATCACGCTCTGTAGCACCATGAGTAAAAACGCAAACCAGGCCCAGCTCCTTCTGATTTTGGATCAGGAGGAAACCTCTAAAGGCACTGACAGACAATGGACTGCTGCACAGATGGCAGGAGCTTCAGTCACAGACTGATCAGCTGGCATTTCAATAAATAAATAAATATGTCAATAAAGAAAGTGAACAAAATAAGCCTGAAATCAGCCTGTTTTCATCTAGTTACAACAACATCTTCTAAGTTGTTTTCACCTTGCTGTGTCTTTTGTGAATCATTTCGCTCAGACCTACTTGTGTCTTTATCAAACACACACACTGTTGCAGTTTGTACTCACTTGGTGAGTGGTGGTGGAAGTTGCCATTTCCTCCTGGTGCGTTGGCGGCGTTGATGCCCAGCTGGGTGAGTGTGGAGGCCAGGTTCCCTGTACTATTGCCCCCGCTCAGAGAGGAGGATCCTGGGTAGCCGGGCTCGTCCTGGTCCAGTGGTGTGGGCAGCGGCGAGGGGAAGTGGAGGCTTGAGAGGTCGGGCAGAGAGCCGCCGGTGTTAAGAGCTGAGGGGACGCCGTGGGCCGGGGTGGACGGCTGCTCCGGAGACGTGAAGATACTGAGACAGGAGACAAAAGTGAAGAGAGATTAATAGAGTGCCTCTGAGTTTTACATTCTTTTTCTATTACTTTTTCATATTTCCATATTAGCTTTTTGTACTTGTTTCATTTTTAAAAAATTTTTGTTTTCCTACTTCTTTGTCTATGCATTTCATATTTATTTTGGAAACATATAAAGGGTTTTCTGAGGTTTACGATGCAAAAGGATGGGATGCTCTGGATACTGTGATGCTTTACATTACATAAAACCTTTAGCTGACTCAAAACTTCTCAAACTAACAAGAATGACACAGTCCTCTTCAGGCTATTGACTTCGCAATTAAATGATTACCATCTTCTAAATATTTAGCTTTCTACAGCATGCTGTCTTTTTCTTCTCCTTTAAAAAGCTGATGAGAACATTTGATATTTGATTCTATTTGAAGATGAAGTAGACAAAAGCATGAGAAGGAACAGAGGAAACTATTTCAGCCTGAAGGGAGAGAAAACCATAACGTCTTTGACAGAAAACCCTGCTACAGTCTAATCGAATTACAGGCCACACCAAAGAGATGCACAAAAGCCATTACGACATACTGCAGAGTGTGTGACGGAGGAGGAATGAGGTGTGTGTTTCAGGAAGGACCGACTTACTTTATGTCAGGGACTTCGCAGGATTTCGGTCGGGACGACAGCAGAGGCAACTACAGAGAAGAATAAAACATCAGTCCTTCCAGATCCTAGTTGGATTCTGTTACATCCTGTCCTCTTTCACTGGAGGAAGCATTAGTGTCTTTACCTTCTTGGTGTCCCAGGGTTTGAGGAGTTTCCCCTCACTTAACACATTTTCTTCAATTGGGGGAACTGGGTACGGAAACACTGAAGGACAAAAACACAAAGTTTTAAAACAGTTCTCTTTGTGTTTCAGAAAGAAATTCAATGTTAACGTATTTGAAATAACTTAGGAAAAGCACAAGAGCTGTTTAATTTCAAGTACTTAGAGCATGTCTAGCTGATTTTTTAAAAATTAAGTCTGGAGCCATGTATTCTCAGTGTCACCAATAATGAACATTTAACACGTTTATGAGCAAATACAAATTCTCAGTTAAAAATATTTCCAGCATCGTTTTTTTCAGACCCACATAGGGATGCAACAGCTCATTGATTATCTAAGGGAAAAAAACTGACATCTATTCTGATAGCAGATGAATGGTTTATGTGATTTTTTTAAAGTGAAAATGACAACATTTGTTTCTCAATAACGAGTTAATTAACCGTGTTTAGGTTTTGGACCATCTGGGGACATAATTCCATTGTTTTAACTTTTACACAGGAAATCATTCATCCAGAAAAAAATCTGCACATTAATTAATGAAAACAATCTGCAGTTGCAGTCTTAAATCGTCCTGCGATCTTAAAAGTCATTCTGAATAATCATTAATAAAGTACTGGATTCCAACAAAATAAAATGTAAAAGTCATGTATAAAATTCTGTTGACATGTGAGTGTTTGGACCTTTTCAGTGTTTGTGTTAATGAATCACTTTGTAAAACTCACTTCTTCTGCTTTCTCCATCACTCTGACCTGCGTAGACAGAAACAAGAAGTTTTATTGAACTGAAAGTAGTGTCTGGAGTTTATACTTTTTATTATGAACATCCTGTTGCTGAGGAAAAGCAGTATGGATTTTTATCCTTTTAACAAGAACTGTCCTAGCAGGAGAGTCGCTTTAACAATGAGTAGGTTATACCAGAAAAACTAAAAATGAATAGACATTACACAATGCTTATGTCTGCCATTAAACAGTCATCAAAGCAATATTCTGAGGTTATACACTTTTAGAACTGGGGTTACATTCAATATTATTTCTGAGTAACACTATTGTTAACCAGTTTTACATTCATTCATTCATTCATTACAAAAATAGGGATCCACTGAAGAGAAGCAAAGAGAAAAATAAGCATCAGGCGATGCTCAAAATGTTAATGACTAATGATGATGTTTAGATCCTATAGAGACAAACTACAAACATTCAGAAGAGCTGTAAGACTTTATAGCATCCCTTCAACTTTATAAAAGTTTATACAGGGATTTTTCAACTAAATCCAGTACACAAACTAGGAGCAGTTTTGAGTTCTGGGTGGGTTGGTGTGCAGTCATGCTGTTGTTTTACAACTGGGCTAAGTCACAATATCTATTGATTACATGCAAACTAGTATTCCACTTTTTCCCCGAGTATGAATTTGACAGGTATCATATAAACAGTCCGTTTGGATATTGTGAATTCAAAAACATGTGAAATATGGCAGTATTATTCTGGTTTTATGAGGAATGTTTTGACATGTTTATAGTGCACTTGGAGAATGATTCTAATTTGCTTGTTTTGTCTTGTCTAGAGGTTGCGACACACAACCCGTTTGCATTCAGCGAGAGCATAGGAAAAGATCCTCTCTGGATATCTGACACAATCATATTTTTTTTGCAACATGCTTTGAGCTGCAAGAGCTAAAATAAGATGGAAAAAACACAGTAAATTGGAAATAAATACCTTCATCCAGGAAATCTCTACTCTTGGTTAAAATCAAGACAAAACCAAAATTTTTAGTCAAATCTTTACTGAAGCTGCCCAGCCGAACCTAGGGAAACCCTGCCTACATCTAAAAATGAGACTGATGCCCTGTCCACACTCATACTATACAAATCTTTCCCCCCTGTGTTTGAATGAATTTCCTCTTCGACACTTGAATTTTTTTCCAGTGATGACAAAAAACTGCAGCTTTAACAGAAAATGTCCACAAATGCTTTAAGTAAAACGATAAAACGTTTTGTTTATTTAATGGAGGAAAGTACCTTTTGTTTCGTCAGGTATCTGCTATAAAATGTCATTAGAAATAAGAGGTTGAATTTACAAAAAAAAAAAATAAGCACCTTATTGTGATTTGTAAAGTTATGAAAATATGAAACGAGTATTTTAATGATATCACAGAGCTGAAACATGAGCCTTATTTAACTGATCAATGATTCATATACTGTCTGTGTACAGTGTGTCCTAATTTCTGTATCTGTCTTGTAGCAGCCTGTTGTTGTGGTGAGTTTTGTCTCTCACCGGTACGTCTGGTGCTCTGGGGGGTGAGTGTGGGTCCTCCTGTGGTGAAGGGGTCTCCTGTGGGTGGGTTCATCACACTGGTGTGGAGGGCTGAGTCGGAGTTGGTCCTGAAGGGTGAGAGAGAGAGGAGCAGCGTTTAGAGGAAAGAAAAAATAGGAGAATAATGATTCTGAGGAAAAATGAGGCCAGGTGCACCTCCAGGAAACAACAAAACACACAATAAAACAACCAAATTATTCCAGTATATGACAAGCACAGTATGAGGTCAGAAATTGACATCAAACTGCCTTCATCTGCAGCTTAAAGAAAGAAAATCTCATGCTGCTTCTGGTTGGATCCTGCTGAAGAAAATGCCCTGAAATGAAGGGATACCTGCCCTAACTGTCATGCTGTCCTGAGTTTTACACGTGTTTACTTAACAGGGCAAATAAAACAGGGTGGAATGAACAAGCACAAATAAAACAACAGAATAAGTGAGTGATGAGAGATGTAGGTGGAAAAGAGAGATAAAACACATGAACAAAAGGCAGAAACGTTTCAGAGTAAAGGCAGCCAAAAAAGAAGAAAAAAAACTGTTCATCCAAAGTAAAGTCTGATCTGACACATTCTCATTTATTTCACCCACATATTTTCATTTGCGTGCAGGACTTTGTTCCACGTTTAAAGTGGAAAAGAGCTGGAGAATGACCAGCAGAAAGTAAGAAAGAAAAAAAGAAGAAAACAGAGGATGATGAAGAGGATTCACCTGTTAAGTGCTGTAGTGGGGAGACGAAACAACTGGCTTTTATCCCCGGGGAAGTTTCCGGACCAGTTCCTTTTCATGATCGACAAGAACAAAAAGTTATTTTCCTCCACCGAGCAAGGGCATCAAAAAGAGGGCAAAAAAATGAGGAGAAGAAGAGTGGGCTCTGAAGCAAGCAGAGGAAGGAGGAAGATGGGCAGAGGGAGTCTGGCTCTGAAATCACACTCTGTATGTCCAAGAATATGTGGACGTCCAGTTTGTATCTTTGGTGTTTGGCTGTTTTTTCTTCTTTGTTTGTAACCCTAGGTTTCATTTATGTGAAGTCTGATGCTGCACTGGCAACACTTTAGTTCAACAGTTAGTGCCTCTGTTCACCAAGACGCATCTGTAAAGATATGGTTTTGCTGCGGAAAAAATGCACTGCATTGTGTCCTGCATAGAAGAACCCAGACCGCATCCCAAAGTCTTGGCTATTACAGGACCTATATGCAGCCACTTTGGGCACCAGCAAAAAACCGAATTAATGTAAAATCGATAAGCATCCAAACTAACCAACTTACTTTTCTCATATTTGTAACATAAGTGGAAATGGAAGTCATGGTCCCTGAACAACCCCTAAAGCACTTAATATACCAGGAACCTATGGAAACCCTATTTGAAAATAAATAAATAACTGGAATAATGACAGAGAAATGAGAGTGATGCCCTGTCCACACTAATACAGATGGTTTCCCCCTCTGATTAAACAAAAAAAAAAAACATCTGTCCATATAGGCCCTTTTCCAATACACACGAGAAGACAAAAATGGACTTTCAGATAATACTGGACCCAGAAGATGCAGAGGCTTTAATCTGTCATAAAGTTGAACGGCAGCAACAACTTGAGTTACACACTCAGGTTTTTATAAAATATTTTTATTAGTATGGACAAGGCATGAGATTAGGATAATTCCTGTGCCCAAATCAACGTGACTTCACCTAGACGCCACATCAAACCTCAAGTCCACAACACAATTATATTGTCAGTCTTTATAATACTGAACAAAGGCTGACAGATCATTATTGTCTATAAGATAACAGGTGCAGGTATCACTCAAAACTACAGTTTCCTCTGGGGATGCATTGAATACCAGTGTAATACTAGGGTTGGCACGGAATTGAAATGTGAGATGATGATTAACTGTCAGACAAATATTTGGAAAGGTTATTGTCTATTTTGTTAACTTTATGCCACCACTGTATAAATCTAAAAATAACTTCATTATACATATAGACCTTATGACAAAGAAGTGGCAATGTATTGGCATTAGAAGTAATTATATTTCTGTTTTCCTTTGGTAAATAAAAATTGAAAATGACAGGAATGATAAGACCATTGCTAAAATATTCCGCCACAAAATCAAAATAAACCACCACCACGCTAGTTCGGCATTGACTTCATAGGCGAAGAAGAATCAGACGCAACAAGACTGTGTTGAGACACAATCAGCTTCACTTTAGTTTTCTAACTTTGTAAAACAAAACACAACACATAAAAACATATATACGGGGAATTATTCATTATTTAAAACCACGTGACCTGGATCACCTACTGTTAAATGGATGGACCTATGGAAACAGTGCTGCCCAGACCCAACCCAGCTCTTTGGGTCGGTTTCAGACTGGTATTCAATACCTCAAGCCCTCTTTCTGTATTTCAGAAAACTGCTAAGGTTTTACTGCAACAGTTGAACTTTCAAGCTCATATTTAGATAGAATAGGTGCTGCTTTTGTTGGGCAACCGGTTCCCAACATAAAACAGACACAAACTTGACATGAACACACAAATAGGTATGGCTCTAACATATTACACTTTTATCATATTTCAGGTTACAGCATATTGAATATGGGTAACTGACACCTGACAGTTAAGTGAATATGCTTTCATTTGCCGGTTGAATGATTTAAGGCAGTTTAGACATATTATTTTCATTATATCCTCTATTAAACTTTTTAGGCACATTTTATAACAGCTGCTTAATGTCTATGCCAAAATGTTCTGGTTTTAGCTTCAGAAGCGTCTTCTTTTATATCAATAACAGGAAAGCGTTGGGTGGTGTTTAACCAGAGAAATAATCAGCAACTAAATCTATGATGAAAATAGTCCTAAATTCCGACAGCAACTTTACAGCATGAATCAGTGTTTGACCAGGTTTCTGGTATTTTATTTATTTAATTCTCTGTCTTTGTGTTATCTGTTCATAAAGTGTATTCCTGCGTGCACTAAAACAGCTAAACTTTTCTTAACATTTGGTTTACACAGGTCAGACTGATGCCTTCAAAACTTTGAGTAGCTGCATCAAAAACCTCAAACTTAAAATTTAACTGTTACCAAAAAAAAAAAGAAAAAAAAAAGATAGTGCTCATCCAGCGTGAAAAGCAATCAAACCAATGCATACGCCTCCTCATCCTGAAATACATCATAGAAGAAAAGCGGAGACAAACTCCATTTACAGTGAATGGACTGACATTTAATTTAAAGGATCATTTATCAAATCTCTGCTGAATGATGGCTGCTTTTCCCCCTAAAAACTCCTCTTGAAATGAGGCAGAAAGAGCCTAGATGAAGCAGAACCGAAAACTTGAACTTTTTAAAATAACACATAGACAAAGAGCAGGCGGAGCTGCTGGAGAACTGTACTGTTTTACTGGGAAACTTGATGTTTACAAAGACTCGACTTCAACTGGCGGGCTGACAAAGTGACAGCTGGAGGAGTTCAGCGTTTTGATGTGTGGCCAGTCTCTCTCTGAAGGTAGTTGTTGTCTTGTTAGAGGAAAACCAGACAGAACGCAGGCAGGCGAGAGTGAGTGAGCAGGAAGGCAGGCAAGCGGAAATGAAACGAGCTGGGAGTACTGGAACAGAAGAAGAAGCCAAAAAGATTCCCAGAAGGACAAAGTAAGAACGAGTGAGGGCCCTCAAGAAGCAGTTCAGGTTTGAAGAGACGCCGGCTAAAATAAACTCTGCTCTATGTTAGTTTCACTGCAGGTTAGTGAAGCTCAGGAGGATCGTGAAACCTTTGTGAAGCCTCGTATGAGCCACAGAAAACATAATCAGCGTCTGGCTCAAGGACACTTCAGTAGCAGGGTTTCGTTTTCCGTTTAGTTGCCAAGAAGAAAAAGTTTGTGACAATATTTGGCTTTTAGAGTCATGATTTAGGAAATGAACTACAGACAATATCTTTTACATACTGTATCTGTCTCTAATTTTTTGAAATTTGTTACAGATTTTACCTGAATTTTCACTTTGCCTTTTTTAAAAATTCATTTTAGCTATTATTTTTGGTTATTACATATCACTAAAACTCATATTTTTATCTTCTCACTATCCTTTCCTAAAGTAGTACTACATTGCAATACAGCACAATGAGGTATAAAATACTAATATTGTAGCATCAGCTATTATTCTTGGTAGAACTATTATTGTGGTTGTAATTTAGGTAGATTAACTCATTTTTAAGCTTTTCTTTATCTTATCTGATAATAAATGACGTGATTGATGTTTGAATACTAAAGTAAATAACATTTTCTTCACTATGTGGACATTTTATCAAAAACAAATCCACAGTTATGAAAGCTGGAGTCTGGAAGGTTATCGTTTTAAAGATGAATGTGCATTAGAACGAGGTCAAACATAATTTTGACTGTTCAAAACCAAACTCGTCATGTGAACCTTGGTATGCTTTCCTGGAAAATTAGTCCATTTAAGACTGAAACAATTAGTCAGATAAACCTTTGAGTCATTTGTGGATGTTTTCATGCTGTATCATTTATTCTGATTTTCTTGCGCCAGATGGACTTATTTATTCCGTGCAGATTTTCTTGTCTGTGCTTCTGCATGGTGTCTGATAATGTAGCCTACATTTCTATTAAAGATTAGAATTTCTCATCTTATTGTCTTGCGTGTTTTGTATTATGAGCCTCTGAGTGTCATGTACCTGGCACTATCTTATAAAGATATACTGGGTTTGTTTTTACTATCATCACAAAGGAACCTGATAACTGTGTAATTTCAAGCTTTGACTTTTTTTTTTCAACCTGTCATGACAGCAGAACTTAGTAATGTCCCTTTTAACAATTTTAATATGGTAGAAATGCAAAAACATTTTCTTTTGTAAGCTTGAAAACATTTATACTGACCTGAACTCATCTTTCACTGTTATTTCAACCAAACGATCTGTATAATGTGACACCTTATTGTCAATGTAAATCAATGCAAATTAATGGTCGGCACTGGAAAACACATGAAATGTTATGTAAGACTAAAGAACTGTCTGTATCCTTGGATATTTAAATATGAATATATTTCACATTATCAGATCATAGCTTTTGCGGTATTTTCTACATAAATGCATTCATATGTATTACAGAAAACAAAAGATAATAATAGGTACTTACTGATACAGGCGTTTACCAAAAATAAAAAAGGTTTGATACTACCACAAATAATTATTATCTGGAAAATAAGGGTTTTCACTTATGTATATTTTCAATATTTAAATCCTACGCATCCCCTCTTTTGCTTTTACTACCTTAGGATTGTGTTATACTGAAGTTAGTCACGAAGTGTCACTGAGGCTTCAGAAAAGCTTCAGACAGAGCAGTGGGAGTAGACATGATGCTTTGGAAATAACAAACAGGCATCTCCACGGGCAGCCACGTCTCCACAGACAGACGGTGAAATAGGTGGGAAGTGTTAAGAGACAGACGGTACCTTCTCCAGCTGGGGTCTGGGGGCGGGGACAGGTAGGCGGGGTTATACGGGGAGTTGTCCACCTGAGGAGATGACCGGTTAAGGAAACAACAAAAGAAACAGTCTGTGTGTGATTGCTGTGGTGTATGAAGGAAGCATGTTATACATGCATGTATGTAGATATGTATGTTGTACTCAGGTCTCTTGCAAATGAGATCTAAAGCTCAGTAAGACATGGTGACAGAAAGAGAAGCTCTGTGATTCTGTCGGTTGTCAAAATGTACCTAGGGGCTGTGGTCTAAAGCTGGTTGCAAGTGTCAGCCAATGGGATTCAAGTATTTAATGATGCTCTGATCAACCTGACACACAAGTCTACGTAGCAAACAAAACCTTAATCCTTAAACTTTCTTTGCAAAATCTGCATCCTAAGTTGGTCTCTTTTTCCCCAACACATGACTGGGTCCACATTTCCCTACCGTTCGCATAAAATGCTACTATTTTAAACAGCATGGTCAATAGTTTAGCTTTATTTTTTTTGACAACTGCAGTAGCACAGATAAACACTTCTATATGGATTTGGTTTGTTCCCTTTAACTCAGTAAGTTTTATCATCACACAGTGTGGCTGTAAAAACTGAAAAGCCTCTAAAATGTACAGTCTGAAGGAGCCGTTCATCTTTAGCGTGGATTTTTGTTAAATTGGGTTCAAGTGGGTTGAGGCTCAGCATGTTCTGCGATGTTTCAAAGGTACATATGTTTTACTG
>JAPQRQ010000009.1:17530807-17553017 GCA_037367365.1 Apogon talboti
TTTGGTGATATTTTGTCATTATTTGGTGATATTTTGTTGTTCATTTATGATATTTTGTCATTATTTGGTGATATTTTGTCATTATTTGGTGATATTTTGTTGTTCATTTATGATATTTTGTCATTATTTGGTGATATTTTACTATTGATTTAAGATACTTTGTCATTATTTGGTGATATTTTATTATTGATGTAAGATACTTTGTCAGTATTTTGTGATGCTCCTCATAACTAACATTACATTAGTTCAGAGAATCTGTTTGGTGGATTCAATGTGCTTCCACAGCAGCATCTCTGTTCTAACCTCCTTGTTGCCGTGGCTACAGTTTGATGAAGAGCACACCGGTTACCACGGCGAAGCCCAGCAGCAGCATGGCGACCTTTGGGATGCGGTTCCTGGAGGAGCTGAGCTCATGGGGCAGGATCTCCATGAAGGTGATGTAGATGAAGGTCCCGGCCGCCAGCCCCTCCAGGGTGCACCGCGCCAGCTGATGCTGCGGCGACGCCTTGGTCTCCGTCAGGCCGACGCCCAGCCCGATGCCCACCGGGGACATGATGGCGAACAGCAGCAGGCAGCCGACCACCACCGAGCGCCGCAGACGGCCCTGAGCCAGCTTCATGGACAGGCTGAAGGAGATGATGCTCTTGTGGATCATCAAGGCCAGGCAGACCTCCAGGACCTCGGCCCCCTCCTCCAGGAGACCCACAGCCAGACCCTCGAACACCGAGTGCAGCGACAGGGAGAAGACCAGGATGAAGGCGCGTAAGGCCGACTGAGAGCTGAAGTCTGCGTGGAAATGTCCGCTGTCCGACTCGTCAGACCCGTGGCGGTGATGGTGTCGACCGTTCCTGTCGTTGGGCTGGACGCCAGAGTCCACCAGCAGCGCCCGCCTCTCCTCACGCTGAAAAGATGACTGGTCCTTAAAGGTGAGGAGGATCTGCTCCAGGACCAGGACCAAGAAGAACCCCATGGCCATGATGAACTCAGGCAGAGGGAAGTGAAGCTGCAACGAGACAAGAACCAAACCCGGTCTGTTTTAACCCCTTGTTGACGACTGTCACAAATTCACCTCAATATTCCACTGTTTTGTTTTTTTATTGACGGGCTGGTCAACACTCTGTGAACGTACATATGTAACCTGGTTACCTATAATCCCTGATGTTATTAATTTCATCACATTCCACTGATTTTTGGATAATTTTTGTTTCATTTGCATTCTTGACTGGAATAAGTGATCAATAGCAGCATCAGTGAAATAATCTACAAACCTGAGATTAGAAAAAACTATAATGCTAATTATGCCTAATGTCACTAATTTGCATCATAATTATTGTAGGTGATATTCAAATCAGCAATCTGAACTTAATTCAGGTCTGCGTCAGCAAAAACATAAATATATATATTTTTTTAGGTATTGTAAATAAATTTACACAGCAAGGGGTTAAGGTAAATACTATAATACCCATGAGCCTCTGTTCTGTGTGGAAACTATAAAAAGGCTCAGTCAGGTCTGTTCTGGTGGACCACCACAGGACCTTATTTCAGAAAAAATATGTACAGTGGTCAACGGTGAACTGTTTCACATTAAACAGTAGTTTAAGCTCAGTTTAACAGTACTTTACTGTCTTTAACCTAAATTAAACACGGATTTAATGTCTCTACACTGAACTAGGATAAACAGAATTACACAATTTTTTTGCTAAATTAAACAATACTTTACCATTTTTACACAAAATTAAGTGGTATTAAATTGCCTTTACATTAAATTAAATGGAACTTTAATATCTTTTGTCTGAATCAAACCGTAAATTCACCATCTTTGTGCTAAACTAAATGGTAATTTACTTTATGCTTAATTAAATGATTCTTTACTATCTTTATTCATATCTAAACTATACTTTACTGTCTTTACGTCCTTAACTTGTAAAATTATCTTTTAAACTCACAAACATTAGGAAGAGTTTTTCTTAATGTATTGTAAAACTATTTAAGCACGCACATGGGCCTGATTTTAAGTACTTAAAATACCTACCATCTGGGCGACCGTGGCTCAGATGGTAGAGCGGGTCGTCCAATAACCGAAGGGTTGGCAGTTCGAATGAGCTGTTGTGTCCTTGGGCAAGACACTTCACCCACCTTGCCTCCAGTGCTACTCACACTGGTGTATGAATGCGAGTGAATGTTCAATGGTGGTCAGAGGGGCCGTTAGGCGCGAATTGGCAGCCACGCTTCCGTCAGTCTGCCCCAGGGCAGCTGTGGATACAAACGTAGTTTACCACCACCAGAGGGTGACTGTGAGAGTGAATGAATAATGGATCCATTGTACGCGCTTTGAGAATGCGTTAATAGAAAAGCACTATATAAATCTAATCCATTATTATTATTATTACTTTAATGTACAGTGCTTGAAGTGTGTGTTATGTAGGTCACATAACACAGTCCAGCGCTCAGATCACAACTCAGTGTCAGTAGTGAAGTAAAAACCATAAATGTGTAAATGTTAATCATCCAGATCATCTGCTTCTGTGTGACAGGAAAAACTAAACCATATAAAGGAACTGAAAGTGGGCGGGGCTCATCTCAGTCTATGTTAGATTTAATTACTGTCACTCAAATACTGAAACAAGTTCTGATGGGCAGGGGTTTTTCTGGTTTGGTGTGAGGTTTTGTGTGGTTGGTTTGTCGTGTTTTGCAAAAATTTTAAATAGTTTCAAACCGATCACATGAGTGAAAAAAAGGCAAAAGAAAAACATTGATCTCAGTTTGGGCAAGATTCTAAAGCACACAGGGTTTACATGTTGTTGTTAATTCAATAGTACAAAGAGCAGTGTGGTTCCAGTATAACCCCACCCCTCCTTTTACAAACACAGCTTCCCGGCGGTGTGTTTCCAGCCTCATCCTGCACCAGCTCATTGCACCAACGTGTTTTCATAAGATCACATATAACAGTTACCAAATTAAAACAATAAACACTTGGGACAGGAGGAGACAGAGATCACTAGGACTAAACAGAACTGACAGATGCGATTCTGAATTTACTCTGACACTGAAATACAAACCACAGATTTGTTTAAAGTTCCTGTACACATCTCACACAGGATATTCCCTACTGTTACAAGGTTTAGGCAAAGCACCCAAGTTGATGTGGGCAAAACCTGGGGAATATTAACAAAAATAAATAGATAAATAAATTTAAGTGAACTCTTAAGTGTCAAAGATGCCAATGTATTTCATAGATGTTTAACTGTCAATTCAGTAGATGCACAATACACATCGAGAATTGAAAAACTGTTTCTCTCACCTTGTTAAATGCCATACATTTAAAAAAAAAAACAGAGAGGTACAAATCAAATTAGAATAAATAAGTGGTAAAAACAGTAAGTTATATAGAGTGTACAGACCAATTTATTTAAAGTAGATTAACAAGATGGCGACGGCGCAGACAGATGCAGCGATACCCTCTCTCTCCTGAGTTTAGTCAAATATGTGTGTCCTATTGTATGTTCGTGAGCTTTGTGTTTAGGAACGTGTATTTGATTGTATTGAGGGCTGCTTTATTTCTGTGACCACTAGAGGGAGTAGTGAGTCCACTAAGAAACAACCTTTAGAGTCAACGAAAGTGACAGTGATAAAAGCTGAAGCAGTGTTGTTGTTTTCACCACTGGACACAGCAATAAATGAAAGGAATGGAGTTTAATGGTGAAATAACAGTGTTTCTTCTACATGGGTGAGTTTGACTATGAGGCTTATGAAGGTATAAAGTTATTATGAGATGTTATTTTTGTTGGCTAAGTTTAGGTTTGTTGACTAAAATATGAGTGTTCTGACCTTGTTTGTTCGATTCCAAACAGATCTTTAGTGCAGCTATTGACAACACAAACTGTACAGAAAACTGAGGTGATTAGTGGTTTTACTGCGGCTGTTTTCTGTCTAAAAACAGAGCTAAGCTAACAGCTATAATGTAAACTATCAGCCGACAGAGCACTTCAATATGGTAAAACACAGTGTTAATTTGAGAAACTGTTAAAATGACCTGCTATGAGTTTTAGTTGAGGAAGAAAATGTGATGATATCATATACAGATGTGTGTAAATAATGAGTTTTATACTTTATTTAGTGAGTGATACAGTCTGTGGATACATAGTGTTGATTCGTTGATGATTTTGGTCCTAACTGTGTTCTGGTATGTGACTTCCCCTTGCTCTTGAGAGTCTGGAATATTAATACTACATATAATCCGTTTAAAAAACATTAGATTTTAATGCCGGACAACTCCTACACCTCCCATCCATGCATCTAAGTCTTTCACAAGCTGATAATAATATGAAAAGACTGGTGACTATGAGTACAATATGTGTTACCTGCATTCTTTCGCAAATCTAGCAAAAAAAAAAAAAAAAAAAAAAAAGGCCTGAAACAATGTGGAAAACCCCTAACACACATTCATAGTTTAATGTGACAGAAGCAGGAACGACTCCATCAACACCAGGATGCTGCTTTAAATAATGTAAATAGCAACGTTAAGGTTAAGTAAGGTTTCAGTCTGTGTGTTTTAGACACCTATAGTACCGACGCCGCTGTTCTTTACATCTGTGTTGAGTTTAAGTGATGACATCTGTGTTTGTGTCGGACTCACAGTGATCCCTGCGTTGGTGAAGGCCTCGGTGATGCCTTCCAGATAATCAGGCAGAAGATCCAACAGACAAGTGGCGAAGAAAACCCCTCCGGCAAAACAACTGATCAGACTGAGAAACCGGCGACGCAATTCTGCAACAAGACCAGAACGTCAATAGAGTGAGAGTACTGCACAATAAAAAACACTCCTGTTACTGTAAAAATATGAATACCGTGTTATAAAAGTACTCTGTTACAGTAAAAGTAAATGAAATAACTTCAATTCATTCATATCACTGTATTTTTCCAGTGGTTTCCAAAAATGTTTCCACAGAATAATATTAAAACATAATCTATAACCCAGTGTTTTCCTTCTTTTTGTCACTTGGTTGGTTTCGGCCATAAAGACCCAAACGTCCACCGTCAACCAAAACCATCCACTGATATAAAATGTTCAATAACTGTTGATCCACTAACCCTATCAATACATGTAAGTAATGCAGTTAAAATGCAGTTTTTCATCTTCTCATGGTCATTAGATATGACCCATTATGACGTTCAGAGGCTCCGTAGTTACCATGGAAACACTGTCATCTTCTATAACACTGATTCACCAGTAAAACCCACAGAGTTGGATCAATGACAGTGGATGGAGACGCTTATTTTTATGTTCAATTAATGATATATTTTTACTGAAAAAATCCCGTTTTCCTCAGTTTTCTCCGTTTTGATATAATATCCGTTGAATTTACTCTGAGCTTCAATAAACATCGGCATGAAAAGTGAATTAAATATAGAAAACTACCTGATTTACACTGAAAAATACAAAATGAAAAGGATAATATGATAATAAAAGGTGATAAATTACTTGAGAAAGAGAACAAAAATCATTTGGAAGTTGTGACAAAAATAGTTGTGGGTGTTTAAGGCTTAACTGGCTGTTACCATGGTGACAATGTTAGTCTGCTTTATCTGCTTTATTATTGCTATTGTGATGCTGTTGCCATGGGGACAGCATTGTCTTGAGTTATTATATAGTAGTAAATATGCCTGGCTTTGTTTTTGTGAAACTGGCATGAATCTAGGACTGAGCCACCTTGATGAAACCGGGTCCCCGTGTCCTCACCTGGGTCGACGCTGCATCGTCCCGCCCCCCTGATGATGCACAGGGGGGTGAGGCCAAAGAGTAGCGTGACGGACAGCAGCACCACCAGAGCTCCCAGTTTGATCTCCAGCGCCGGGACGTTGGCGGGGTTCACCTGCAGAACCGACATGTCCCTCTGAGGAGACAAGGGGACGGAGGACGACATCCTGGACTGTTAAACACCTGCCATGGAGTCTAGACAGAACAAAGACAGCGTCTTAAAGCCACAGCAACATGTGATGTTTAGGATGAGGCGAAAACTTTGGCCACACTGAAGAAAATGTGGATTAAATAATTAATGTAGACTTTCAGCAAAAACTTCTATTCAATGCCTTCCATACAAGAAAATAACACATCAGACTGAACATAACAATAAAATGCCTTAATTAATGACAAATGATTAAAAAACATGCATCAACACATAAGACAGCTTGTTTTGTTAAGACATAAATTACATATAAAAGACACAAAGAATGTAAAAGTTGTGACAAGAAATGTGATATTACGCTATATACATAAAAATAAGGGATTGAGTGGAGATGTAAATGATGTAAACAATAAAAATAGTAATAAAATAGTGAATAGAAGCTTTATATATCAAACAAGAAGGTGTAATGTGCACAAGTTTTGATTTAAAGATTAAAATTGCTCAGATTAAATTAACAGTTTTAATATTCTGTCAGATTATTAAACCAAATTATTAAAATATGCTCATATATGATATTAAATTAAGAATTAACATTTGAAGAGAGCTATCAGACATATTGGAGTTAAAACAAAGATTTAACCCTCTACTAATGTAAAATATTTAATAACTCTGTAACCACTAATCCTATGAATACATTAAATAATTGAGGTAAAATACAGTTTGTCATCTTTTCATGGTCATCAGATATGACCCATTTGGATGTTCAGAGATTCCGTAGTGAAAATGGAAACACCGTCATCTTCTGTAACATTGATTCACCAGTAAAAACCATGGAGTTTGACAAATGACAGTGGTTAGAGACACTTGAAATGGTCAGCTTTTCTTCAGTTTTCTCTCTCTTCATAAAATAAGCTTTGAATTATCTCTGAGTTTCTATGAACATCTACATGAGTAAATTAAATATAGAAAGATATCAGATTTTCACTGAAAAATCCAAAATGCAGAGAATGATATTATAATAAATGGTGATGAGTCACTTAGGGAATGTTAAATGTTGAGGAAAAATTCTTATGGAAGATGGCCCAAAGATAGCTCTATGAGGGTCTTTAAGGGCTAATGTGAAATAAAAGTCATGGTTCTCACACTAAAGTCTGCAGGATTTATTCTAATTATCATTTATTCTAGAACTTTTGTCCAAAGTAGATCTGGACGACATGGCCAAAAATAATGATAAAAACATTTCTATTTGTCAACAACAATTATTATAATTAATGTCAAATAATTACTGTAACATGCTGATTTTTAATATTGAGTGAAAGATGGAGAATAATAGTGGTTATTAGTTAAAGATGTAATAAAAGTACAAGGGGAAAATGACAAAAATGTAATTGTAATTACAATTGTATGGACTGTTTGTAATTTTGGTCTTGACTAATTATATATCATTTACAATACATGGATAGCAAAATGAAGTAAAATAATAGTATATTTAAATATTATCACGAATATAAATGAGAGAAGAAAAGAATTAGGTTATAATTTACACTAAAAAACTAAAGTGGAAATTATAAAATGACAAAATAAACCAAATTAACGCACATATATGGAGAGTTTAGCGTGTTTTTTTCCCCTTTTACAAACTGTGATTATAGTCAGTTCATAGTTTTCTTTTGCATCTGTTTCCTATGTATTATACTTTATGTATAATAACTGTCTCTATTAATCAGGAATAACTGATTTTAATTAAATAGACCTAAATGTTACGTTCAGCTCTAACCATCCGCATATATTTTTCCATAAATGTGGTGGAAACTTTTTTTTCCTCTCTATTATTCTAACATGTTTTCAGTTCTGGTCTACAGACATACCTAGTTCGGTCTGGAACACCTGGACCTGGACCCGGACCCGGACCCTCCTCAGTCCAAGTAGAACAAGCTTCTACAGGGGAATAAAAATAAAATCCTCTTCAGGGTTGTTTTTCTTCGCTGAACTCGACGGGGTTTGGATGCATGTTATCCGGGAAGTGAATGTGACTCAGTAGGTTCCCATCAGCTGATCCCGCCTTAAAATATGCAAAGATCGTCAAATATCACAGCTGGAGAACCAAACGCGCTTCTGGTTTTCAAAATAAAAGCCCGCGCAGTTTCAGCCAGTAGAAGTACTAGTGTAAAAACAGATACTGAGATAAAAATAGAAATATTGATTATTTCCTGCAATAAAACATTAACCCCCTGAGACCCAGCAATGCTTTTTTTGTCCTCTGCAGTGGACAAGAGTTACACAGCTATAGTGTGTTATTTTTATTTTGTGTCTTTTTGCACCATTTTTGTTTTGTTGCTTCTTTTGTGTTATTTTTGTCTGGTTTCGTCTATTAAACAGTTTACATCTCGATACTTCTTTAAGGTTTTCATTTTGTTGCATCTTGTCTGTAATTTTTGTCCTCTTGAATCTTTTTGTGTTGTCATAACGTGTCGTGACGTCATGTTTAACTTAATGTACCTTGTTTTCATCTTGTTATTTCTTTTGCATTATTTTTTATCTTGATTTTGTCTTTTTGTATTTTTTGCTATTTTTCTTGTTGTGTTTTGTGTGCCATTGGTGTCTTGTTGCTACATTCCCATTATCTTTGTCTTGTTATGCCTTTGAAATTTTCATCTTGTTGCATCTTTTATGTTACCATCTTGTGTCTTCATGTCATTCAACTTGTTTTTGCCTTTATTCAGCATTTGCATCATTCTCATTTGTTTGCATTTTTTAGTTTCTCATCTTGCGTCCCTTATATCATTTCCATTTTCTTGCCTCTTTGACATTTTCATCATTTGAGATCTTACTGCTTTTATCATCTTTCTAACTTCGAAACCACCAACAAATAAGAAAACCCAACAAGACGTCTTTAAATATCTTTTTCGAGTCTTAAAACTGATCAGAATAAATGTTAAAATAATGGACAAAGAACAGATTTATTAAAGATATATTTTATCTTGACAAATAACAATTCAGTTTCTGTTGGTGCAGATTTAAATGCATCAGCAGTAAGACCGTGGTTTTATTTTATCATCAATTAATGAAAATTATTCACTTTTTTATTATCCAAAATGATAAAATAATATCTAAAGATAGAATTTTTTTGTACATTATACTCACTGTTTAACATGAAACTGCAGCTTTGTGTAATTACCCTTTAAAAACTCATGCTTTTATTTTAGCAGAGCGTTTCCTGTCTGTCTCTAAAAGTGTTTGTGGTTCTTGTTAGAGGAGGAGCAGCTGATCCTGTAGTTGAGCACAGATCCAGGAACAATCAGTCACTTTCCATCACAAACCAGTTGAGGTCATTTATGAGGTCAAAGGTCAAAACTCTGAACCCCGGGGACTCTGTTAATGTTGTGACTTCAGGGGCTGTTTACAACAAAGCAAACACACGACCAAACCTTCATAAAACACCTCCTTTTTATCATGTGGTGTAAAAACAGCAGAAATCTTCAGGCGCGTGAGGCACATTTGCATCTAAAACCTACTGAAACAGCGTTTAAATGGATGTGATGATGTAGGAAATCTTTTATCTTTTATGAGAAAGTGAAGCTTAAAGTGAACCTGCCGTTCGGTTTTAAGAGGTTTCAGAGGCCAAAGGTCAAAGTATGTTGGAATAACTCATGGATCCTGTCATTCACATGCTTATTTTCTCTTTTTTAGTGCTGATGCTTTAAGTTGAAAAGTCCTACATGCTGATGGTGTGACCGTCATGTGAGATCGTAAACAGCCTTATCTTGTAGACGCTCAATAAAAAACATTTTAAAAAGAATAGAAAATGTACTCGGACACATTTGTCATGCGGAGAACTTAAGTTTACTGTGCAGAGTGTGTAGAACAGATTAGAGAAGAAAACCTTTCAGACAAGAAGGTACATTAGACTGGAACTAGAATATACTTTTAGATAGTTCACAATTCAGTAAATCTAAAATCAATTAAAAAAGAGAGATCAGAACAGAGATTGCTAGGTCATGGATGAGATAATGTGTTTCATCTCAATACGTGTTCATCAAGACAAAATCCAGGTCAGTGTGTCCGTGTACTAAACTCATCAAACTGCCATGTGACACTGGTCACGTGACATTAAAACTATCAGTCAATAAAAGCTATCAATGCACATAGGCAGCTCTGAATACACAACTCAAGCCCCATATAAACAACCTCACAAAAAAAAAAGACTAAACACTGAATCACTACATTAAAAGCAAATGAATGTAGACAACAAGGATAAATGATAAATGATAATGTGGATTTTTGACATCTCATTAAACACACAGAAAAAAGACCCTTCATTCAACCAAGTTTTTATTTTATTACCATAAAAATATAAAGACAGAAGCAGCATGTGCAAACATTTGGGCACAATGTGAATACCTCTTTAGTCCCTTTTATATTAATTCCAGATTTTTCTCTCCATCACTTCATACTGTGAGACGTGTGTGCTCTTTTACACACAAAACTTCAACAAGAATACAAAATCATTACAGTTTCCATTGATTGTTCCCTTTTACTGGAGTAAATATGAAAATATAGCCTGTAATGAAAGACACAAATCTGTCAGACACAGAACTGGTAGACTCTAATTAAAGCTGTATTTTCAGCCTCATTTCCCACGTTGTTAATGAAAAACAATAAATTAATTTAACCCACAGGGACTTCGTAACATATGTTTAAAACAGTCATAACTCCCAGCAAAAGCAAGAATCAATATTTACAAAAAGTCAAAGCGGAATCTTGCTAAAACATATAATGAACAGTTTATTTTGGCAGAGATGCTCTAAGTGCTAATAAACAAGGCCTTAAACATCCAACTGTTGCATCTGAGACCATTTTAACTCTTCTCACACTGGTTTATTTAATTAATTCAGAGTTAACTGTTCAACCATACACATACAGATGTGATCATTTATAGCAGGTTTGGTAAAAGCTGCAAAAAGCCACGTTTGGCCACGAACGAATAGTAGTATTTTATATTAACAATATGATCTGGATGAACAGCATCAGCAGCACAAAGACGAGGAGAAGGTCTCGCCTTTTGGGAACACACTTAGGTTTGGTTGTATTTTTTTCAGTCTGAACTTCAACACCTTCATGGCATCAACTGAACTCTTTACAGCTTTGGAAATTATTCTCATTCTGCCTGTGATTTTCAGAATAAATTCAACACAACATTTTGATTTTCTTGAATATTAATTATATTTATACAGGTTTTCGGCATCAAGTTCTGTTATTTGTCCTTTGTGAAACTGGGGGTTTTGCCATCATTAATAGCTTGCTTCTTCAATAAACAAACATTTCATCTGTCTTTTGCCAGATTTTTAAACAGAATAAAACCCTGAAGCCTTAACATTATTAGCATGTTGACTTTTTCACAGTGGAATCATTTCCAAAGTTGCAAAATGTGTTGTTATTTGATACAGAATTTCAAGTAAATCTAATCAGTATCAGTGCTGGAGCAGTCACGGCTTTTACATATGTTTATTAATATTATATTATTATGCAACTTCATGTTGTTTTCTTTACTGTTGAAAAACTGTTTTCAGTGAGAAAATGTCATAATAAAAAAATCAGGTATTTTTTATGTTATGAAACTGTTTTGTTGTATAAAAATGGAGACATTCTGAAAAATAAAAGTTTCATACGTTAATGTGTAAAGTGACTTTTGTTTAATTTAAAATGGAAAACTGGTATCATTTAGGAACTGACACCAAAGCAGAGGCACCATTCTAGTTTTAGGGCTGAGTGATAGAACATCAATAATTATACCAATATGTTTCATATGAAAATGAAACATTTGTAGTGTGATTTACATTTTTCTTTTGGGTTTTGTTTTATTAACACAAGTTTCAGTGTTTTGCTATTTATTTTAATTTCCTTTGCATAAATGCCAATGTTGATCAAACATTTTCACATAATGTTCAGTGGAAATAATATTGTAAAAATACAAATAACTGTCTTTTTTGCAGTACTCTGCAGTAAACAACTGTAACTGCACTAATTTTCTTTAAATAAAATAAACTAATTTAATTTAATTTGATCCATTTTTTTCCCCAAACTTTGACTCAGGACCAAAATAAGTCATCAAGTTTAGGCAATAATAACAATGTGACATCTATCTTAATTTTATAATAACATATTGTATATATTGATATTTCTTGCCATATCGCCCACCCTAAAACTTAACTGATACCCAGCCCTGGTCAGCAGCGAGCTCAAAGTCTGTGTTTAATGGATCTTAAAACACTAGAGTAATGTGGATGCTAGGTGCAAACGTAGCAAAAGTTAAACATATTAGTTTTGGAATTAGCCTGAATTATAAATGAAGCCAAACCAAACGGAGAAAACAGCAGATTACAGACTGAGCGACTGATTCAAAATGAACCGACTACAGGTTTAAAAACAGCGTTAAACCTTCATGTTTCATCTGCAGATTGTCAGCGGAAAGCGTTCAACCTCGGCACACCTCGGTGCCGTACAGCTCATCCTGTAACAGAGTTGACTTCAGCAAACACTACTGAGTCCTTTGAGCAAGGCACCAGACCTGAAGCCCCATGGCGGAGTCTGAACATGAGCCACAGGTTCTGTTTCCTCTACATTTCATCAGCGTGGGCAGGTTTGGCTGAATCATGGCTTTCCTTCCCGCTCCTCGACCTCAGACCCAGAGCCAGCTGCTGCTCAGTCTGCCCGGCAACCGGAGCTGAGCTGTTATCTGATTGGCTCCCCTCCTGCACTGTGCTGTCAGGGTTTTCTACCGTGTCTTGCAGGATGGCGACGCCCGGAGGTCCTGATTGGCTAACGTCAGAGGTCGGAGGTGATGAGTCGGACTGGACGGCCAGAGCGTCGGGCTCATCGGCAGTGGGCTGGGAGGAGGCGGGGTCGGTCAGGATGTTTCTGGAAATAACTGGAAAAAAAAAAATCATCATCTCTACAAAATGTCACAAGAAACAAAACAAAAAAAAACGCACAAAAAATTCATTAACTAAATTAAAAAAAAGAAAATCACACTCGTCTGTTAAAACCTTTTTAAAGGGTAAGTGATGTGAAGGAACAGACTGACCTCCTATGGGTCTGTAGTCGTCATCTGCAGACGAGCTGCGTCTGAATGGACTGAAACTCGGCATGATGATCAAACCCAGAGACACGATGATGATCTGAGGTAGAAGAGAAGACAGGAAAGACTTCATAAAACATCATTAATGGTCATCAGCTGAAATAAAATGCTTAAAATGAAGTACATTTTCCACAGAGTGAATATCTCATAAAATCCATGTTTTTTGCACATTAGAGCTGCCCCCGATACCACATCAACCAAACAGTAGCTAATAAAGAGCCTTTGTTTACTAAGTATTGATTAGATGATTGGTTGCAAATAAAAAAAACAAAACCAAATCAAACTCCACAGGAAGCATCAATCAGTCCCAATATTAAACAAACAGTTGTGCAATCCTGAGCTGAAATACTGAAAAATCAGGAAAAAAAAACTCAAAACATTTACATACTGCAAAGTCAATGGAAACACATTATTGAAAGTAACTGTGTGTTCATGTGTGGATGTGAGGGGAGAATGTCACCTTTAGTGACTTATTACAACCAACAAACGATATATTAGGTGGGACCTACTAGTGACAAACTGTGGAAGACTTTGAAACCTCATCACATGATCCAAACCAGGCTTTTGACTAAATACCTCCTCCATCAACAGCTCAAGTCGTACTTTACTTTTTTGAAAAACTAAATAAAATGGGAGCTTTTTGAAACCAGCTGTTGGTATTCACATACGAGTAGTAGAGGAAACGTCTCCTTTAGCAGATTTTCTGAAAATATGGATAAATTTGCGGCACATTTGCATGAAAACGTGACTAGTGTGGTGTCCAGTGTCGTACCAGTAAACAGGTGCTGGTCTGGGCTCCTTTACTGACCGTCTGTTTGATCAGAGACTGAAGCTGTCGCAGCTGAGCCAGAAGAGACCTGAACAACACGGACAGGACCATCTGTTATCGGTTTACTCACTGTATTAAACATCTGAACCAGAAGATTTAGGTCACATGTCCACGTAGATGGCAACATGCACTGTATACGACTAGAACTAAACAGAAAAGAAGAAGGAAGAAAAAGATGAAGGTGGATGTAATAGGACAAACCACAGGGATTTTTGATCTGTTGAAATTTTAAGTTATTGGTCACATGTAAAGCAAAAAAACCAAAAACAAAACCATTAGCTGAAAATGAGTTTGTTTCAATCAAATGATGAAGATAAGAAAATGAATTTTATCTCATCTTAAAAAAACAAAACAGTATTCAAACATATAGCACAATAAAATCGATGTTACTAAACTATCATTAAATGCAAAAAGTGAACAAAGTCAATAATGAGGGTTAGAGGGAATATTTACAACAAACAGTTGAACAAAGAAAAGGGGCAAAGATAATTGTATTTATGTTTGATAATTATAAAGGAAGAAGGAAGTAATATAATTTTTTTCTCCTTCCTGCTTCTGTTTAAGTTGCTGCATGTGTATAAGTACTTAGAGTTATAGTATAGTATCTGTTTTGTAAAACTTGGCTTTGAAATTATTCAGTGATGTGAGCAAAACAACATGAATCTGACTTCAGTAAAGTGTCCATAGCAATCTGTAAATGTCTCACAGCAGCTGCTAAGATGAATCAATAAATGCCACTACATCTGTAAACTATCATTAAAAATAAAAAAAAAGAAATAATAAGATGAGCCTGGTTGGGACTCTGCACTCGTGGATGCAGAAGGATGAGTTCAGAGTTTTATAAAAATGTTAAGCTGACATAATTACTCCCCGCATGAATCCTACATTACTGACAGTATAGTATGCCTGATCAGAATAAAAGTGCTTATACATGTTGTGTTTCTCCAGCTGTTCCACTGTCCTCTGCAGCTCCTTGTTCTGTGCTGAGCAGGCTGCTGCCCTGTAACACACAAACACAGTCAGTCAATTCTACCTTTGACACCTTTAACATCTGAGTGAAAGAGGATATTAGTCCATTTTACATTTGTCATTCTCTCCTGTCTATTTTCTAGTGCAAAACTTCAATTCTTGGGTTATGATTTTCTTAAACCCCCAGAAGTTTGGTGTCCTCTTAAACAATGTAAGAGGACTGCATGAAATATATGAAGGGATGGAGGGACAAGATTAGATTAGATTAGATAGAACTTTACTGATTGTGGAAAAAATTAGGAAATGAAGGTTCCAGTAGCAGAACAGTACGTTATGTACAGATATAAGAGGAATTAGATGATGAAAAGAAAATAATAACAATAACTATAAAAAATAGTAAAAACAGGTAATTGTGCATAATAAATACTAGTAGTAATAACAACAATATAATACTAATAATAATACAAGTGATAGTAATAATTATAATAATTACAAGTAATAATAGTAGTAGTAGTCAATGATTACAGGAATAATGAAACAAATTATTACAAAATGTAAGTAATATAAGTAAGTAAATAACAGTTAGCGATAAAAAAAATAAAATAACAACAAACAAACATTGTACACTGGATAAACCATAAACAATTTTACACAATGGAAAGTGCACAGGTGACGTCTGGTCCAGTTCAGTCTCCATCCTTGGAACACATTCTACAATACACTCTTCTACTTTATTTTGATGGTGTGAAATTCCAGAATAACAGATTCAACTTTTAGATCTGACAGTCCTCCTACCTGCTCTCCAGCCCGTCGATGTACTCCTTCCTCCTCCTCCGACTGTCCTGAGCTGACTGTTTGTTCCGGATTTTTCTCCGAACTTTCTTCAGGATTCGTTCCTCGGCCTAAGAGCAGAGCAGAGGGTTTGTACGGAGGCAGCTGCTTCATCACTGGATTTAAACAGTCAATATTTTCAGGATTCTCGGGCGCCCTTGAAGGCAGCAGGGGCCCTAGTGGTCTGACCTTAGTGAGAGGAAGGTTACTGGGCAGAGATATGCCTTCCTGATTCAGCAGCTTCTGCTCCTCCTCCGTCAGCTGGAGATCTGGATAAAGCTGCAACAGTAGAAGAAGAGTCAGTCCTCCAGGTCTGACTTCTGATTTTGGTTAATTAATAGAAAACAAGAGCTTCATCTGTCTTAGTTAGTTTGTGTTTCGCATCGTTTATGATCCATTTTATACGATGTGGTTGTCACAGAAGCATTAAAAGGTGCAACACACATTTACGCATAAGGACAAGATGGACAGAATGAATGTTTACTATTAATGAAATGCATATCTGTACAATACGGCTGATGGCTGAGTGTGGGACACCTTTGTGTCAAATGTTAGTACAATTCAAACATCTTTACCTTAACTGTCTATTTTTACTTGGAACTGGACAGATTATTAAGAAGTAAATTCATGTATCTGATCATATATCAGGTAAAAACAATACAATACACTACAATAATCTGAAAATTTGGCATTCATTGGTCTTTTTTGGTGTTTTTACATGAATGTGCTAATTGCAATGTTACTTTTTTTTTTTAAACAACAAGCTTTAATTTGATTACACTGGTTAATTGATCAATTAAGCTAAATTTGGCCAAAGTTCTAAAGTAAATTAGGAAACATTTGGAAACCCGAAGAGAAAAATGATCTGGTTCACTAAAAATAGTCCGAACTCCCATCATTATCTCTGGCAAAACACCAGCTGAGGCCCCTGGAAGTCTCACCAGGTCTCCATCAGGACTTGGAGGGTCCGGAGGGGTCAGGCTGCCATCGAGATGAGGAGTTGAAGCGACGGGAAGCTCGTTGACGATACACGAGTCTGAAAACAACACCTGGGAGCTCCACTCGTCTGCACAGGACAGGAAATGACATTTCACCTCCTTTGGAAAAATAACGGTTAAACCTGCGGCTAATGAGCTAAAACTTTAATCGTGCCACAGACCAAATGTTCTGTGCTTCCTTCTTTCAGTTTTTAAACAGTTAGTCTTGTGGTTCAGCAGATTGGATTTCATAGCCATGATGGAAGATTATTTTCACATTCATAGATAAGAGGTTAAAGATCATCACTAGAGCAGCAACAATTAGTCGATTACTAAATTAACCATCAATTAATAACTGTTTTGAGTAATTTTTTTAAGAGACAACAGGTAATCTCTCTTTTTATCTTCTCTCTTCTTAAGTGCCAATATTTTCGGGTTTCTTTCCTCCTTCCTCATTCAGTGACTGAATACATTTAGGTTGTGGATCCAACAATAAGATTGAGGACAGTATTTTAAGTTTTTGGAAGCACTTTAACCATTTTCTGACACTCTATAGACCTAACAAACAAATCAATAACTGATAAAATAATCTACAGATGAATTGATGGTGAAAAAAGTCTCTCATTGCAGCCATAGTCACCACAGAGGCTGTTTGACTGTAATGAAACAGACAGTTTACACTAAATACTTTTTTAAATATTCAGGACACTGAGCCACTTGTGACTCAGAGATTTAGATCTTTTGTATTTAGTCAGAAAGTCTGAATTCCACAGATCCTCACCACTCTCACCCAGCTCGATGGAGATGACTTCCACGTTCTGTTGTCCAGTTTGATTTTCCACCCCACCAATGTCGTAGACCACCTGGTACACTGTCGCTGGGGCAACTGGCTGGATGGTCGTCGTGGTAACTGTGTTCACAGGGCTCTCAGAGATGACGGGATCCTCTGAAATGCCGCTGTCGCTCTCAGACGAGGGGTCGGCCAGCGGCCCGCTGGGAAACACCTCATTTGGGTTGACGCCATGGAGGACATCCTCGGACTCACTGTCGTTCAACGTCTGAGGGTCAGAGTCAGATTCTGGATTATCAAACAATAAATTAATGCAGGTGATGATATTACACTGTCACATTGTACATGACTGACAGATGGTTTAGCAGAATCTGTCTGAAAGAAAGGTGATATGATCACCTCTGACTAGAGGCTGTAACATTGATTTTTTTGTACAAATTTAATGATGTAGACTCGTACTAAAACTATACTAGAAATACAACTCTACATCATGAATAGGTTGAGAACTGAGCTGTTTTCACACACAAAAATCAAGATTTGTAAAAGTCACTGTTCACCACTGATGAGTTTCATAACAAGTGAGTCCAACCATTCCATTTACAGCTCTAAAACATGTTTTAGTGTTTAGAGTCACTTTAAATGACCAAGATTCCTATCTGTAAGGGGTGCTAAAACTATTGTAATGAAACATCATCTGCAGCACAAACATCACTTCACTACAGATAGAACACATCAAACCGGATTCTGCTGTTAAATTTAGGATTAAGTCAACATCTTGCACCAGGGATTTAATTGATGACATTTGGATTCAATCTTTACAATCTTCTAGTAACTAAAACACTAAAAACTCATCTGGTGTACAACTGACTTAGAAAAGTTTCAATACATTTTTTTCAGTGATGGTAAGAAGACACATGTGAAGGCACTTTAGTGAGTTTAGGCACAGAGTTTAACTTTACTGAGTGAAAGTGAAGTTCCTCCTGGGGTTAAATAAAGTTCATCTGTATCAGTAGTGATATGCCTGCAGTTGTCTGTGTCAGTTTTTGTCTGTGACTGAAAAAAGGCAGTGTGTAAATGGATAGTGTGAGAGGACACCAATACCAAGAGCGACCTTGGTTACTACCACACTATATTGTCCTCTATGGGACACTCACAGTATCAGGGTCCACTGCCCAGTCCTGCAGGGGTTTGTCTGAACCATTGAGGATAAGTTCAGAGCAGGGGAACGGATGGTCGAGATGCCAGCTATCAGCTGCCACGTCAACATCAGTATCAGCGTCAGCGCTGAGAAACAGAGAGCCGCTTTCTGTATCCATCACCTGAAAAAACACACATCAATCAATACCCAATAGTTAATTTTCTATTGCATATTTTTCATTGTGTTTTCTTGGAACATCTCTTACTTCTTCCCTGCATTTACATTTATAAAATCTTATACAATTTTATTGAGAGAAATTAATTCATACATCATAATCTACTTATGGATTTTAACTACATAACTTCAGGAATGACAGTTTTAGTGTACTTTGGCGTCTTTCCACTTTAAGTCACATTTTACACTATTTTGCTAAAACAATGGAAGAAAAAACAACCCCTAATATATTGTTTGCTCAATTGCAGCCATAAAGTACAGATAATGAGAGAAAGTAAACACAGCACAGACCAAACCCATGTGACACAACACAGAGGAGGAGGAGGAGGAGGAGGATATCCTGCTACACATGCAAGACCAGTCAGACTGAACAGAAACCTGATAAGCTGCCAAACATGTTTCCCTTCCAGTAAAACAAAATGTCTTTTTTAAGAAATCAAGCTTTACATGTCATCTATAAGTATAGATAATGAATAAATACTGATCAGGTAAAAAGATGCATTACTTGGATACTTATTTGATATTTTTATAACAAAAACAGGAGGACTGAGTAGGTCATGGCTGCAGATATTTGTCATTTTTAGAGGAAAGAATCTCTATGATTAACTGGTTGTTTGCACTTAAAAAGTCTAATCCTTCTGACATTTTAGAGATAAAATGATTAATCAGTTGTTAACCATATTAAACTTGAGATGGACTGTTGTGCTGAAATAAAGTGTGGAGTTTTTGACATTTTTAGATGATACTAATCAGCATACAGAGATGATGGGATTTAACCATAAGCTGTTTATTAGTACTAGAATTCATATTATAGCTGCAAAAATACAGAAAAAGACCATGAAGTATCTGTATTTCTTCAATGTATTTAAAAGAAAACCAAATCTCTACAAATTTCTGATTGCTAAGTGAAGAAAAGTAAATTAATAACCAAATCTTGGCATGCTTTTCGTGATTTTGTGACATTTTGTTGACACTGTTAATCATTTTACAGGTAATAAAGGTTATAACAGGGACAGATGCATTTGTTGTCAAAATATTTCAGTGTTTCTATCCATTTCTACCCTACTCTTATAAATTTCACGTCTTTACTTTTTAAGACTTCCTGTTTAAGCTCGTTTTATCAGCTAGTAGTTGTTTAATAGTGAGTTGTTGTTTGTTTAGGTGTGTGCTTGTCAGGTCTGCTGTCTGCAGGCCTGATCCTGGTCCATCCGGATCAACAGGATCCACACAGTCCGGGGTCATGCCGGCACTCACCGCTGCAGGTCCCGGTGTGTCGCTGCTTCTGGAGGCTCAGAGGCTCCGCTCCGTCATCACACGGTGGCAGGTAAACGCAAAACACGGTCTTTTTAGAGCACTTTCCCGACGTTCAGCTCAAAATAACAAACACTCAACAGGTCCCCTTCCTCCCCTTCTTCTTCTTCTACTCCTTCAATACTGTGTCATTATTCTTCTTCTTCTGAGTTTAACAGCGGTTGTAAACAGCTTTCGGGAGCATTAGCGCCACAATTTTATGTGGCGTACAGCGGTAATGCACACATTTAATTAAGGGCAGAGGTTTGTGGTAAAGATTGAACTGGAAGCATTAAACATCTGTTTAGAAACTCATTTATTTTCCTGCCTTCTGGGAATGTTATGCATCATCTCTTTCTGTGTCAGCTTACTCTTTGGTCTCACAGCTGTACAGTTTTTGTATGCTATAACACGTGAGGGCTATGGTTAAGCCAGAGTCAAATTCTTGCAAAATTCCCTGTTCACAGCAGACATTTTGTTTGTAAGGCAAAACACATCTTCCAGTGTTTGCAGTTGTTTGCTTGTGGCCGATGCTTTTAGTCCTCATGATTTGAAACGACCAGTGAATTTTACTTTATCATAAGCAGTGACTGAGACGACCCTTGAAGCCTCAGACCACAGCCTGATCTCTGACACACATCCACAAGGTGGCGACAGAGTTTATCAGGTTTTACAGCCTGTTAATGTCAAAATCCAACACACTGTACATATCCTTCCGATCTCTACTCACGTTATCAAACACTCTGCACGTTTGTTTAGATATGATTTTGTTGAAGTTGACTGAAAAATATAGTAAACCTACAACAGTTTTTACCAAAACTGATTAAAACATTGATTCAATTTGTAAATTCTTCTTCTTCTTTGCTGTATTAACTTTATTTAACCCATAAAAGACCCAGTGCTACTTTTGTGGCAGTTCCCAAATTAATTTTTCTCTATATTTAACCTTAAGTGATCATTTATTGTAATATTATCTTCTTTATTTTGCATTTTTTCAGTGAAAATCAGGTGTTTTCTTGCATTTAATTCACTGATCATGTAGAAGTTCATTAAAGCTCAGGGTAAAGTTGAGGGTTATCATATCAGAAATGCAGAAAACTGAAGAAAAAGAGAATTTTACAGTAAAATATATCTTTAGACTTTAGATCAGTAGATGGTTTTGGTCTTCGGTCAATGTTTGAGTCTTTATGGGTTAAGTGAAGCTGTAAAACTCTTGTTGTCTACAGAGGACAAACATGCATTGCTCGGTCTCTGGAGGATATAATAAGAGAACTGCAGAAGGAGGGACACTGGAAATACCAGATTCCTCAAACGTGTCATGCCTGAAATGAAACTGAATCAATTTGTTGAAGCCTCAGAGGATCTTCAGCCCAGACGAATCTGAAAAGTTTGATAAAATAAAGTTTCTCAAGAGGATCTTTTAAATACTGGTGAGTAAAGAGAATTACCTTTAGCCTACTGTGTTTGTAGGTATTAACACATAACTCACTGGACTGTGATTGGGTAGCGTAAGGACTGACTGACTTGATAATTCACCTGGTTCTTTTACAGACTAATCTTTTCATAATTCTATGTACGCACATACAATTGTTGACAAAACATAAAATCTGACCGGACCTGGGCGTCCCCTTAAAGGTTTGGGTTCAAGATCAGGCAACAGGAGGATTTATGAGTCATCTGTTAAGTTGTACAGTAAACCAACTGGAATTTACAGCTCGCACATACTCCAACTGGATATGTCGCATTTTCATGATAGATTTTAATCCTCACTCTGAAGCTCCATGAAGGAAATACTTTATATAAGAATATATGCATAGCCAGTGACACTCAAATAATTCATATAGACAAAATCAAAACTCAACCTATCAGTCAAAGGCAGAATACAGGGGTGTCCAGTTATTTCAGCTAAAGGTAAACAAAGCCCAAAAATACAATTTTAAATCATAATCATATATTTGAAACAGACTGTAAATTGAGGCTGAGTCAAGTTCTGTTGCTGATATTGAAATGAGTTTTTGACATCTGGAATCTCTGCTGTTGGTTCCTGATCTGATTCCAGCTCTGTCTACAGTTTGACCTCTGTTCTCAGTACACAGATATGGCTGCTG
>JAPQRQ010000009.1:17570870-17583735 GCA_037367365.1 Apogon talboti
AAAACAAAACGTGTCTGTGCCCAAATATATATGGACCTGACTGTATATATTAGATACAGACCAAACCTTTAAATTGAGGCCAATCCATGAAAAAGTCAAGTTCCATCTCATGTAAGTCAGAGTTCAGAGATACTGAGCCATTACTTGGACTGACAGGGTATTTTCTCATCACATTGTCGGACATGGGCTTCTATATGAAACTCATATATGAGCTTATACATGGGCTTCTATATGAAACCACTTATGTAAGCCAAAATATCACAAGGTCTAACACTGATATGAAATTAAAAAAACTAGAAATTTAGTTTGAGAAATCAATATCTGATGCAGTTTATCAACGAATTGATTCATTGAAAAAACAAAAAACAAAGTGGTCAATTTCAACATCACGGATTACCGGTGTCTCCTAATATATTTCTCCTCATAGTGCATATATACACTTCCACTGCTCTTTTTGCATCATATAATGTGACTTTTAAAGCCGTCATCCAAACAGTAATTCACATTTAGTTTCTCCATGTTTTCGAGGGTTTAACTAAAGTTTCAAATATACATTTTAATCTCTTTATCAAATAGACATCAGAAAGGCCTGTGGAGCAGTCGTTCAACCATGTCCTGTAGCTGAAGTGTCATTGTTCTGAAGGGGGACATATTCAGGAAGACAGTCTGTACTTGACTGAAGCTCTCATCCCTCTGAGTGATGAGCACGTTGTCAGGTCGTCTCTCATTGTGTCTTGTGTTACGTGGGCAGATGTGCCAGGAGAACGGTCATTTCATTTTCCTGCATGGGGGAGTTTTTCTCTCACGATTCACTTTTACCATAAAGCCACAGAGGGCTGAGATGGACTAAATATTTACAGTGAATCTGACCATGACTGTCTTGATTGGATTTCAGTCGTAGGAGGACGTACCACGGTTAGTCTAGATAGTTAAAGCTCTGGGTGCTAATAATTGAAATGTGGCATTACAGGATGGTATGATATGAAGTTTGTGTTGTTTTGGGACCTGGTCAGTTTTTGATGTCATCTGTATTTTTCACAGAATTTTTCAGAAAATTTGGAAAAATAAAATGCAACATGAATATTGAGCTGATTATTCATCATTATCACGGTTTAAAAGTTTGCCCGTCGTTGCCTGTTGCCTCCTGAACCCAAATGAACTGAACCTCTGGTCTGGATCATAGAACATTTGTTTGTCAAATCTGTTAACAGTTGTCTCTGCAGCTCTTTATACACGATGGTGTTTCATTACCGTTTTTCCACCCGATATGGTAACAGATTGTTTTTGTATAAATTCAAATGACTGCTGTTTTCTTTATCGCTCCACACATGCAAACTCACAATTGCTTGCTGAATACATTTCCATTCCACTTATTTCCATTTAAGTTTTCTCAATACATTGACTTTTCCACTTCTCCCAAGTGTAAAAATGTTTTCTGCATTTATTTTAGAATCATCAGCATTTCCACTTGACTTTTTAAATACACAAATAGGAAGTGCAAATGGATGGAAACGCAACTACTGAAGAACTCAAGAGTGTACCATATAGAAATGAACAAAATTGAGAAAGTTATTCGCAAAAAACAAACAAACAAAAAACAATGAAATACAGGAATCAAATGTGATTTTCAGATTTGTTTCTTAGTGGTTATGTTCTAAAACATACCAAAAAACAGTCACACTTTTGCAAAATTCTAGAAAATTCTGGAGGGACAACAAAAAGAGCCTTCCTCTTGCTCTTTCTCAGACAGAACTACACAAAACTATGAGCAGTAAGTAAGAGACAAGAGCAGACTTATGTGTAATTGCTTCATTTTTAATTTGCTCCATCTGCTCCGAGTATGTTTCTCGTTGTTGTAGTTGGGTGAAGGAACAAACTCACTGCTACAAGTCAAATGTGCAGAAATACATTGTCTTTTATGCCAACATTCAGTGTCAGTTGTACGGCAGTATTTTGGCTTAGAAAGGATGATGTTGTCCAAACACGGGTATTTTCTCCATCGTGTCCTCATGGTGAGTCAAACAGTGAATTAAATTGTCTAATTTTCTCCAAAATGGCTTTATAAGCTATGCCAGTGCTCAGCTGCTTTTGTGCTTGCTGCGTTTAAAAGCGGTTTAACATCATTAAAGGATTGTCTTTTGTTAAAAATGTCCATGTTCCATCCAGGTCACATATTTGACTCCATAGGTCCACAGTAGCTGAATTTGGACATTTTACAGCCTTCTTCAGAGTACATCATGTGGAATCAGTGTGGTACAAACTGATTCCCTGATTCCCATGATCTGATTCCATGTTTAACCTCAGGATCGAGTTGTCTACTCCTTAAAATGAAGTGGTACCAAAGCTTCAAATAGTTCAACTGAGAACATAATGTTAAACCAGCACATCAGGGAATATATGAATGTCTGTGTTTGCAGATTTCACAGATCTTATCTCTAACAGTTTAGATTGACTGCAGGATGTCTTGAAGATAAACTGTATGGTGCAGTGGAGCCTCTTTTTTCCCGGTAAAAAATATTTCTCTTTGGTAAAAATTAAAGTGCCATTACAGTGCAGTGCTTGTTAGAACATACTGTTTTTATGAAGAGCCCCATCAAGACATGCAGGGGTCCTTAAATACGATAGAAGTGGTCACATCCAACCCCATCTTAACCCACTCCCTCTCCAACTAGGAGGATAGATTACTGTCACCATAGTGTTAGAAAAAACCTCAAAACTGAAATGACATTGCAGTGCTAAGAGCAAAACTAAGAAATCAAAACTGAAAGATTAAATGAAGAAGTAGTGAAAATTACGTAACTCAAATGAGTCTTGGAGGTAAACATTCTTCTCTGAGCCCATAGGTTCATTTATATTCCATGTTTTCTTTGTATCTACAGTTCACAGTGATAAATTATTCAGCTGTGGTTGGCGACTACCTGCTGGGCAGAGGATGGCCTTTGGGAAGGTGGGCACCACTCTCCTGCTGGTTTTTCTTGTCCTGCTTGACCTTCAGGCGGTCAACGGTCACTTGTCTCTGCACCGGAGACGTCGAGGACACCACGACCGCCGGCTGCAACAGAACATCACACTGGCTGTTATTTTACCACAAAGCAACACACAATACGCCTGGGCGTGGCCTCGCATCGGCCCAGCCTTAGAGCGGGCGGTCCAGAAGGTCAACGCTGACCCCATGCTTCTCCCAGACCACCACCTCACCTATGCCTTCAAAAACAGCGAAGACAAACATGGCATCTGCTCCGAGTCCATTGCGCCGCTCATGGCCGTCGACCTCAGACTGGCCTACAACCCGTGGGCCTTCATCGGACCTGGCTGCTCTTACACCTCCTCCCCTGTTGGCCTCTTCACCACTCATTGGGACGTTCCCATGGTAACGGCAGGAGCACCGGCCGTCGCCTTCTACGGCGGAGTCTACCCATCTATCACCAACACAGGCCCCACCCACAAAAAGCTGGGCAGGTTCGCGCTTCGACTCTGCGAGTACTTCGGTTGGGGGGAACATGTGATGCTCGTGTTCAACGACAACAAAGTGGACGATCGGCCGTGTTACTTCGCTACCGAGGGATTATACTCAGAACTGAAAAATGTCAACATCACTCACGTGGGCCGAGTGTTTGAAGAGAACAAGCTGCCAATCAACTACTCCCAAATCCTCGCCGACATCCAGAACGATGCTAGAGGTGAGTGTTAAATATGATGTTTATGCTTGTTTTTGATTGGTTGAAGTGTCTGCTCACCTGGGTAGTGGTAGTTTGGAGGAGTTTGGGGGAGGACTCACATCGGAACATGCCTTAAACATTTCTACACTGATACTGAAACAAAACAAAATCTACAAAAATATTTCTAACTCTCTTTCCTCTTGGGATGCTGAAATCCCTATGAAATGGACAGTTTGATGTTGTTTACTTTTACATATTTTAGGAATGCACTGATTGAGTATATACCTAAACAGCTGTTTCCAGAATCAGTGACAATGGTTCTGCTTCAGTTGTGTTCTATGTTATTCTATGTGCATGTATACATACTAAATTGTGAGTCAGCTGTCTGTTGTACAACAGACCTGTGCCCGTTGCTATGGAGATGCTGTAGTATGAGACAGCATGAAATTCCACCAAGTATACAAAAGAAGGAAGTGTCATTTCACACAGTGAAAAAGTTTTTAACAATATTAAAGTCTTGTTGCAGGACGTTCGTTGTGTTATGATTGTATAGTTGTATGGTGACGCGTGAACAAAGTATAGACATGGTTCATGGTTTGCAACTATATTCAGTTGTACTGCCGCTTGTCTTTGGAATACTTGACTCTCCTTCCACGTTCAAATGATCTCTCAAATCCAACCTTTTCCATTTTATAATGATTTTTTTTCTAACTCTGCGTTGTTATTGTCTTAACTTATTCTTGTATATAACTGTTTCTTGCTTGTTTTTTTTTTAACTGTGACTTCTGTGAGGTGTCCATGAGTGTTTTAAAATAAAATGCATCATAATCATTATATTTTTGTGTGCCTGTGTAGGGCTTTTAGACATAGTTAGTTGGTATCCCCAGTCACTACAGCCTCGATGGATAAAACTATACAAGCTTGTACCCATTACTGATTAAAGATCGTTGATTCAATACTTCTACTTTGCATTGAAGCTTCAGTGCGTGGCAGTTTTTAGCTGGTTTTTGGGGAAAAAAAAAATTAAACCTGGAGGATCCAGAATCATTGGTAGAAAATGCTAGAATCTGGAGGCATACACATTCCTGCTGCAGCTTTCTCCTCTATGTCTAAATCAAAAAGCTAAACAAAAAGATTAACTGATGATATTTCATGTCGTTATGGAAAAGGTAAACCACTTTTTCAGACTTCCATGGATTTGCATTTGATCAGCGAGTGTATAGCTGCTGTCAAGTGCCCTACCTGTCTGAAAACACCGGTCATTAGCCAAAGTCTGCCTCACAAGGTATATTTTGTACAGAAAGCATATGGAAAACACTGGCTAGGAGTAGATGTAGAAGTCTCATGTCTTCTCAGACCAATTGAATTACAATATGCTGTAAGGCAATTTGGGATTTTTTTGCCAAATGATGCTGAAAACTGTCAAACACTGCAGCTTTAAGTAGGAAATGAAGGTGTATTTTCAACCTCTGGTGTTTTCTCCAATGATTTCAACTCCTGTTAGCTTTAAAGGATGAGTGTAATGATTAATTAGTAATGAGCATGTCTGATATCACTGTTATGAAATGATAAAAAGTCACAGTTATCAAACTTTGTAGTTGTTAACTTAAATACTAGTGTTGCCTTCTTTTATGACTCCCAATTTAAAGACGAGTCCGTGTTGTGGTTTTAATGGTCATCAGACGACAGTGCAGTGATCTTCTAATACGGTTTATTCAGCCTGATTTTTCTTTGAAGATTTGACTGTTCATTGCAGACTGTTTTATGCTCTGCTCTGTGAGGAAATGGAGAAGAATCTGGGGGAGAGCGTTTCCTCTGCTCACTAGGTCGTAACAGAGAGTCCATTAGAGCCCCAAAACAACAAGAGCTGATGCCAATCTGCCACTCAGAATCTATGAAACAAGCATGTTGTAATTTCCCCTAAACATAAGCAGAGCCCCCCCCTCATTCTGAAATTAACTGCAGCTCAGCAAGCATGCAGACTACTCCCAGATGAACAACTAATGAAGCGAGATTATTGAGCAACATGTGTCAAGTAGGAAACACAACTCGTCTCTTGGCGCTTTGCCAGTTTTTCAAAACTTTTCGCTTCATCGATCAGCAATGGTTGCAAAATGAGTCAAGCCAACTTTATTTATAAAGCACTTTGAAAACAACACAGCTGGCCAAAGTGCTGTTCGCAATGGTAAAAACAAATAAACAAATGAATAAAAACAATAAAAGTAATTGTACATTAAGACAATAAAAGCCAACGTCTCACGCAGAGTTAAAAGCCAAAGAGAAAAAAATGTGTTTTAAAAATAGAAATTGAGTCATTTTCTGAGACAGTTGTCGATGTAAAGTGTACGGATCAGACACTTTGGATTCACCAAAATGTCTGGGTTTTGTTCCAGCAGTTGAAAATTCCACTCAGAATCCCAAAATGCATCCTTGGAGCATAACTTTACTCAAAGTATGTGCTGAACTTCACCACATCTGTGTTCACAGTAATGGGATTTTCCTTCTTAATGTCATATTTGCATTTTTGGCCACTGTTAAGGAACACCATCTCCCATAAGTCCTGCACACAATATGTGAAATGTCAGAAGCTTGACAGGCATATGAGTGGAACCGCAATGTTTTTTAGGTGTTCTGAAGAGGTTAGTGCTATTATTTGGAAAGACTTTACAAGACAGGATGAGATCAGGAAAGAGATAAACCTGAAAAATACTGAATCTGTGCAAGAGCGACCTAAAATAAGCTAAAATACTCGTTTTATAAGCACAAAGGTTGATAAAAAGCCGCAGTTCTGAACATGGAGAAGAGCCTGAAGGTTAAATAAAAACATCAGTGAGAGATTGTATTGATTTAGAGGTTACATGGGAAGTGATGTGACTTTTGTTTCCTAGTAACCTTCCCACAGCTTTGTCCTTTGTAGCAAAAGATAAATGCAGTTAATTTCCTCTGAGCGGCTTAATTAGAAATTTGATGAATACAGTTATGTTTGTGATTCTGGTGTCATTACTGAACTCTGTGATTATTCACTGAATGATGGAATCGATGTCCGGCAGTATCCTGTGACGGTCTTTTGTAATTCAGTCCCAGATGGAAATAGGTTCCGTCACACTCAAACTGCAGACTGCATAAAAGCAGGACAACGTGTAAAGCGTAGCCTCTTACTACACTTGTAATTATTCATGAGTGTTAAGATTCACCGCTTCCTGTTGAAAGTGGCAGAGAACAGGTCAAAGTGCAGCCGAGTCGTACACTAATGATCAGTCAGTGTTTCAGTTTTATCTGTATGTAATCACAGGTTGTGATTCTTATCATAGAACATGTTGATATGAAGGGCAGAGGGCAGCACTCGAAAATACTTAACAAAGGAGCTTTCCACTGCCTTTAAACCCGAATGCTATGGTAATAATATCGTGCAAATGTCAATGACATGATATTCACTGGTTATCTGATATTTAAAGTAGGGTTGAGCCATAAAATAGAAGAATATTCACTGGTATATAATTTTTAATATTGCAATTAATAGAATTTTTGCAATATATAATAATAATAATAACATTAACTAAGGCTTGTTTTACTTATATTTTCAGATAAATCACTTAGATTGAATTTTACTCATTTTATCAATAGTTTAATTGAATTTGAAGCTGTGAAAATTACTGTACACCAGTAAAATAAGTGCTAAAAGTGGGTGTTTGTCTTGTTGCATCTCTCTTTTTTTTTTTTTACATTTTCATATTGTTATGCTCTTTCTGTTGTTTTCTTTTGTTCCATCTTCAAGAACTTTTACATTTTCATCTTTCATCTCTTTTTTTGGGTTTAATGATTTGCTTTGTTATTTAGGTTTTTTGTTTTGCTGCATCTTCTGTAATTGTTTATGGCATTTTCATTTGTTGGATGGCAGGGTGGTGCAGTGGTTAACGGTGGTATCGCTCCACTAGAGAGAGGGTTCTGGCTTCAATTCCAGCCCCACCCGGTGTGGACCTTCCCATGTGGAGTTTGCATGTTCTGCTTCCTGCACGTTAAAGTGTTAATTGGTAAATCACCCATAGGTGTGAATGTGAGTTGTGGATATTTGTTTCGTCTGTATGTGTGAAACCTGTGGTGAACTGCTGACATATCCAGGGTGTACACCGCTATCACCCATAGGTAGTCGTAAATAACCCTCACGAGGAAAAATGGATGGATTCAAGGACACGGGGAGAAAGATGTGAATAATTCAGTCCTTAGACAAGAACCAAATATCTTTATGATGATTTGAACAGAAATCCACTTCACTGCCAGCAGGAAGGAGGAGTCACCACGACTTTGTCAGAGGAACATATTGATTTTAACAATAGATCAAGTGACTGGGTGTAATATGAAACTTGCTGGAATCATTTAACCTACAGAAAAATCATTGCCCAACTCTGCAGCTCTGACGCTCTACAGTCTCTTGTAGCTCTGTGTTGTGTTTGGTTCATTCACAGCTGGTTTCGGCAGCAAACCAATACAGTTTCTGACACATTTCTGTTGAGCTCATTGGGCCTGATTGTGTTAGTATGAGTTGCTGGCTATCATCACTCAGGGCTCATGTCTATCGTCTAGTGTGTTCTTATAACATTCCCTGTTCCCGCACAGGAAAAGGAGTGGAGAACTCCCGTCTGTTTTTTTGCTTTTTTTTGGTTTTTATAGAGAATTTTTTTTTTTTGTTTTAGAACAACATGACAAACGGCAAAATCACGATAAGTGCTTCCACACCAGCACTAGTGGCTCCCTGTCAATTGCTTCTTGTTAATTATACAGACATGTACTGACCATGCACAGAAGAGCATCACTCTTTTCACATCCTATTTATTTATTTATTTTTGTAATATTTTCATCATTACGGTGTTTCTGTTGTATTCTTTTGCTGCATCTTTAATTAGTTTTACATTTTTATCTTTCGTCTTTTTTTGTGTTTAATGCTTTCCAACATTTATATCTGGTTTGGTTTTTATGTTTTTGTCTTGCTGTATCATTTTTACGTCTTCTTTAAGTGTTTATGGCATTTTTGTTATTTTGGGTGGTCCTGGGTGGGTTTGATTTCAGCTCAACCTGGTGTGGACCTTTCTGTGTGGAGTTTGCATGTTCTCCCTGTAGATGTGTTTGATTAATGTGATAATGATAAACCTTATCAGTAAAAAAAGTCAGATCTCCATCAGTGCTTTTTATATTTAAGTGGGTGAGATTACATAACACCACCCTGATCCTTCTGATACCTACATTCAGATTTTCAGTGATATCGTGAAACATTAATTCAGTGTTATTCAAGCTTCAGAAACATAAAGATTTTGAGAAATAAAGAAATGCAGAGAAAGAAAAATGGTGAGTCAGAGGTGAGAAAGTACACAACTTTATGTATCAACTTAGAACACAATGATCATGGTAAAATGTGTTATCAGTTTAGCTCATGTCTAGGTAATGTCTGCAGAAACTAGGACTTTTATGACACACAGGGTCAGGTGTTACTTCTCACTTCTAATAACAAAAGCAAAAAAAAAAAAAATCAATCACTACTGTGTTTCATGCAGTTGCTTCAGCAAAGCATCTGTGTACATCAGTGTAAATGAACCTGATCTGATCTGAAGTCAGGCCAAAACTGCTCTGCTTTCATGTCCATTGTCATACCTTTACAAACAAAACAAGAAGTCATACATTACACAAACTCCTGCAGGTTTAAGTGGATGAAATGAACACTTTTAGTGCTGACAGACTGTACAAATAACTGTAAACAGCCTGAAATACACTCAGCCTAACAACATTAAGGCTATAAACAACCAATATGGCAATACTGTCAAATACGGCATTAAACTATTACTGCTTTCAATTATAGTGAAGATTATGCCATTATGTGAGCTTGGAAATTTAGTTCACTATTATTTTTATAGCCTGCAGTGAAATGCAGGTGTTTGTTGAGTGAGAGTTTTATATCTTGTTCAACACTCGTCAGTTGAAATAGCTGAAGCGGAGGTTCATTAATTGAAGAAAATGTGGATGTTCCTACTGTGCCTCTTTTCTGTGTTTCTGTTTCATAAAGTGGTTCAGTTCAGTCCGTTCACCCAAAGGATGTATTCTTTTGAGCAGATAGTTTTTGAAGAACAAAACACAAGGATGAAGTGAAACACATGGGTGTACAATTACTGAAAAGCTGACATTTATGGGATGTGGGCAATAAAATAGTTTTATTTGGAGCTGCATGCTGTAATAAATATAAAAACTTTATATCTTGTCTTTCCACAATATTATGTGTTTTATGCAGCCAATAAAAGCAGGTCTGTAGCAGCTGTGCGCACAAATCCCAGCGCTGTGTTTAGATGTTTTCCTGTTGATTCAGCTGCAGGTTTTCTGAGCTCATATGAACTCAAACTTTCTGCTTGTCATGCTGAATGTCTCTCTGTCCTCTGGTGTGATTTGTGCCCATTCGACCTGAGATCGAGGCGGGCAGTGCTGCCTGTTAACCCTCACATTAGCTCCCAATCGCTGCCGCAGGGCATCATCACAGCAGCAGAAATCTGAGCCGGATCGATGTGTCCACAGGCCAGACGGCAGCTCAGAGCTGAAAATGGCTCTGCCCCGAGGACACTGTGCAAAGTGTGTGTTGGTGAATGATGCAGCAGATTTCCAGAAGGAGCTCTGTGAACTGATTTAATAAACACACAGCATGGCTAGTCAACAAAACTCACCTGAATAGACAAAAACACCAAATCTGAATGCAAATTAGACACAAATCCCTTCAACAAAGATCAAAAAGCTTAACAACACTGAACATCCAAAACCCAGCAAAACAGAACAGGGCAGTGAAGTAAAATAATCTCATCTCAAATAATTCACTTAAATTCCTAATCCTATAATTTATTATGCTAATTGCATTGATTGTGTCTTTAATTTGCTGAACTGAGATGCTTCTGTCTCCCTTCAGTTTTTCACTATTTACTTATGAAAAGTAGGTATTGTTTTTTTGAGACCAAGTAGTATTTGCTCTGATCCTAAGTTTGCAAATGTCATCAAAGCTAACAGCAAACTGAGGTAATTACTAGAGAGCAACAGTATATCCACATGCAGATTTAAATAAAAATCATTAAATAAGGCAATGACTATTTGAGGGCAATAAAAGATAAACAACATTTGTATAGAATGTAGACCTGCAATTTGTCAAACATGGCCATTAATGGGTTTATCGGTTAACAGACAATTAATCTGTAGATATTTTAACGCAGAAAATCTCTCAGCTTTTAAGATTAATTTGTTTAATGTGCCAAATGTAACTTTAAAGTACTTTTTTTCTGATTTCTTACCAAACTAATTCTTGATTGTGCTAGAAAGTGTATTTAAGTTGTTACAGTTAATGTATCTTGATTTCATAGCAAGTAACTGACACAACCTTACCAGTTGTGACACTTGCATTATGAACTTTTGTGGAAAATGTATGAATCTTACCATTGCTAGTTACAACCGATGCAAACTTACATCGCTGTTGGTATGAATAGTTTGGATGTGAGACATTTCCGTGTGAGAATTTTTGTGTTGTTCATTCATGTGTATATGTCTTAAAACAGAATTGGGAAAGAAAGCTTTTAAATTTTCTGCTCCCACTGCTGGAACTGGTCTCTTTTAATACATTCAAAGTCATTTTAAATGAATGGGAAAAGGATAAATCTGGATGTAGATGTTTTTCTAACTTATTAATTTGGGCTCTGCTTTGAGATGTTTTTAAGGAACATTGTTGTTATACTTTTAGTGCCTTTTAAAATAATGGTGGTGTTTTATATGTATGTTCGTATCTAGTGTTTTATGTATGGTTTTAGTACTGACTTTTATTGTCTTTTATATATACTTTTTATGTATATCTTTAGTGTGGATGTATGGCTGTGATTTGTATTTTGTCTAACTTCTGCTGATGCTGCTGTCTTGGCCAGGACACTGTTGAAAAAGAGATTTTTAATTTCAATGAGCTTTTTCCTAGTTCAATAAAGGTATTTAAAAAACAATCTGGTGTAATGTTCAGCATGAAGATAAAAAGCTCCCTCACACTATCCTGCTTCTATCATGGTGTTTCTGACCTTCATTACATACGTAGGCAGCTCAGTGTTGGACCAAACCAGTCTCCAACGCACCTGTTGGCCATTTAGGTCTGTGTTTAGTTTTTTCTGTTTTAAATGGATGTTTAACATTAGGAAATAAATTGAAATGAACCTGAACAAGGCGAAAACAACGGAGAAAATGAGGTAAAATCAGCCCCCAAGCAGCGCCCCAATGTAATCCTTTCTACTGATGGATCGTTGTCGTTGCAGGCAGCGAGCCTCTGTGTTGAAGTTCAGTAATAGAGTCATAAATTCAACTCACAGTCGCCTGCTTCCTCTATCTGCGGAGGTGGATCAATCTGCAAACCGGTCACAGCACAAACACCCTGTTCCCAGTGTGTTTCCCTCTGCGGTTCCCACAGAGACATAAAACTCCCGGCTGGGCATTTATTAACAGAGGTCAGCAACCTGATGCCTTATATGGAAAATACAGCCGACCTATCAGATCTGTAGGTATTTCCTGACAAACACTCTCAGGCTAATTTTACCTTGCGCCGCTGTCTTTTGTCTCTTAATCAGACACCGAGGCCTTTAATCTAAAGCTGCTCTAAAGAGAAGTACGTAAACAGTGCAGCTTTATTTATACAGCAGGTTACAATGTGTGTTAAGACACAGTGTTTGTCATTTAAAGTAAATAGTCAGGAGGCTGTAGGTAGATTAATCGGAAATGGAAAATAATGGAAAGTATTAAGTCTGTTTTGTAAACGTTCACTTCCTTAGATGCGTATGAGCAGGATTTCTGAAACCTTTTCAGCTGACAAGCAAAAAAAAAAAAAGAAATATGGTGACTCCTCAGGATCCAAATGTACAAAATTTTGTGATGAGCTGCCAGAACACCTACATTTTTTATTGACTCTTGTCAAAATGTCAGAATAAGAATAATACGCTACATCTGAGATGAACAGACGAGTTAAGCAGTAACAGAGACAAACAAAGTAGGGACAGCAATTGCAATTGTAATTTGCAATGAAATGTACATAGAATTAAGATCACAGACAATTATTACAAATTAGCAGTTCCAGACCATGGTGAATATGGTTTTATATGTGATACCAATATTGCCTGATATCAACAAATATTATTTTGATATTATTGTGCAGCCAATATATC
>JAPQRQ010000009.1:17612741-17630775 GCA_037367365.1 Apogon talboti
GTAGAGCAGAGGGCTTAGCACACAACCCTGTGGGGAGCCGGTGCTAAGGCTGAGAGCTGTGGAGGTGTAAGGGCCCACTCTAACCCTCTGAGTGCGGTCTTTGGCCTCCAAACTGTAATTTCTTCATCCTTGCATCAAACCACCCCGGAGTTAGTGTGTTGTAAATGTAATGTGCACTGATGGACAGACTCACCTTCATAGAGAGATGCACAGAAGATGCATCTAAAAAATGTACACATGGGAAAGGTAGAACAGTTGTCTCCATAAAAGGTAAATGTGAATAAGCTCAGTGTAACCAAATGTAGTGATAACTGTGTGTGTCATGTGTGACAATGTAACATCTCCTGTAGTAATGTAAGAAACAGAGATGACGTATCAGATGGATTGCCTCGTCATAGCTCTACAGCTGTCTGTTACTGTGTCTCTGCAAAAATATGAATACATTGATATTCGTTCATTTATTTATCTGTTTTCTCGAGAGGATGTTGGTGCCTATCCCTTCTATCAACAGAAGGAGGTGATGTACGGCCTAGGCCTTTCACCATTCCTACTTACGGGTGATTTAAAGTGACCAATTAAGCTATTAATTATCTCAGATACAGGGACATGCTAACGTGCTACCACCATGCCACCAATACCTGAATAGGTGAATGTTATTGAATCTCTGCAAATATTTTACAATAATATTTGAGGTTGTATATAATTTTAAGGGTGTCCAAAGACTTTTTTTTTTTTCTGTCATTTTAGATTGACACTAACTTGAGCTCATGTTTCATTTGCTGGGGCAGATTTATCTAACTCCTGTTAAAATAGACGTCCACCTAAACCATATCAGGCCAAGACAATCAGAACCTTATATCTGATATGATAAGGGTTTGACTTGAGTGCTTTGTGGCGGTTTTGTAAACAACCAAGATGGCTGCTGCTGGACCCTCTGCTCAAACAGTCATCATTCATAACAAACATGAGTTTTCTGCTCTTCTGAATAGCTTCCAGTCCGGTCTGATCATTACACATTTAGCCCCTCTGGTTGTGGGTAGGTCTGTCCAGTAGCGTCCAAATGAACCAAAGTGGCCTCACAGGTTCCAGATGGACTCCCCTCGGTGTGACCGTCCTCACACAGACAGACCAGAGGGTTTTACATTTTAATAAAGGACTGAGCGCAGGCATAGATCATAAAAATAAACACCCCGATAAATCGTGGTATTTTCCAAAGGACAGGAGGTCGTTACGGTTGTGGTTTGTAGATGTTTTCACCTGCCTACAGAGGAGACAGTTAAGGTCCAGAATAAGGTGGACAGAGTGTGAATCTTTGCCTTTGAACCTTTATGAGAGTAACCATCCAGCTGCTGAATATGAGAAACCAGACACTTTCCCTCATCAGCTGGAACTCAAACACATGTAGCTGCACTTTGTCCTGTATCTGCTGAGTGTGTGTGATGTGTTAATAGGACGCTGATGGAGGCTGATGTGGTTTACACACTCAGCACTGCACACACCAACACACAACCATGTCTTTGTATTGTAAGTGGACGTTTATAATCCATAAAATGGTATTTTTAGCCTCTGTTTTATTTATTTATTTATTTTTAGTTCAGTTTGCATTAGTTTTATGACAGATTTTGAGGTTTATTTAGATGAATTGGTTACTTTTAGTCAGGTTTTTTTTTAATAGTTTCAGTCTTAGTGTTAGTTTTATTTAGATGAATTGCTTAGATTTAGTTACATATTTTGTTAGTTTTGGTTTTATTTTGATGAAATAATTAGTTTTAGTCAAGTTTTTCTTCAGTTTCAGTGTCAGTTTTGGTTTTATTTAGATAAACTGATTACTTTTAGTTCAGGTTTTCATTAGCTTCATTCTTAGTTTGAGTTTTATTTAGATAAACTGATTCGTTTTTTTCAAGTTTTTCTTTAGTTTCATTCTTAGTTTGAGTTTTATTAAGAGGATTAGTTTTAATTGAGTTTTTCTGTCAGTCTTAGTTTGAATTTTATTCAGATGAATTAACTACTTTTAGTCGAGCTATAAAAGGTTGTTGTGAGTCATTTACCAAATTACTGTTTCTTAAATTCCCTGTTTGTTGCAAATGCATTTTATTTTGTCCATCACAAACCTTTAATATTGGAGGAAAATGAAGACAATGCTGATTTTACTTAAATTGTGTTTTATTTGTGTTTAATTCAGTTTTAGTTCCACTATCAGTTTAACTATAATAACCCTGGTCTTTACATCCAGATACAAAACGACTGGATCCATGAACGATGGTGTGAGTTCCAGTGTTTTATATAGTCAGTTGTTGTATTATATTTTCAGATTTCACCCACTCAGGGTTAATTAGTTCTGTGTCAGATTTAGCTTGTGTAAAATAAAGACCATTACCATGACTGTTTCCCTTCTCAGAAACTAAAACTGACTCTAATTCAGTGGGAAACAGGTTAAACTGCCGCTGTTGTACACTGATTGTCTTTTAATCACATTTTACTCTGGGACCATTAACAGCTGCAGACACTCAGCTCTACTTACACTGTAACATGTGCAGCACTCAGACTGGAATCAATGCATGATAACCCATAATCCTCTCTGATACCGGTCACTTGTAATGTGATGATCTGGGTGTTTGAGCCGCTCGCGCTGCTGCAGAGTGATTACGCTCCAGTCATTATGTCATGAATAGGCCAGAGCTACGACTGAAAATGGCCTCTTTGGAATCAATACCCTTCGTCTGTGGTGCATTAGAAGTGATGCTAAGTATCTGAAAAGAGGTCGTAATGTGACGCTTTAGGGTCAGCTCTTCCCATTGTTTCACTGTTCTTTTCTTAGAAGTACCCAGTGTAATTCCTGATCAAAATCTGACATTTATAACATATATTGGATGTTTGTCAGAGTCGAGTCAGGATCATTCAAGGCTCGACTAAGAAGAAAAAGTCGAGGAGACTTTTTTTTTTGTATACTTTTGTTCATTTTATTGAATATTTTCTTAATTTATTCATTGGTTTTGAGCATTTTGTTGAATAATTTCTTCATTTTTGGTTGTTTTTAGCCATTTTTAGTTTCTTTTTGTTATTTTTATTCATTGTGTTTGATAGTTTGTATATTTTTGAACATTTATTTCAGCAATTTTGTGACTGCTTGTGATCATTTTGTTGAATAATTTGTTTATTTAATGATTGTTTAATTATTTTAAATATTTTCGGTTTTTGTCTTTTTTATTCATTTTCTTGAATGTTTAGTGTATTTTTTGTTCATTGTGTAATTTTTTTGTAATTTTATATAAGTTTTTTAGCTTTTAGTACTTTTGTTGTTTTTGTTTATTATTTTTTAGTTTTTTTTGTAATTTTATTTGTTAAGTAATTTGTTGATTTTTTTTGGTTGTTTTTGTTCATTGTCTTATTAGTTTTTATTTATTTTGTTATAATTACATTTACTTTGGTTCAGTTTGCTCCTTTTTCATTGTATGGATTATTTTGTTCATTTTTGTTCTTTTTTTGGTCATTCCGGCCTTTTTTTTCATTTAGTTTTTTTATGTTCATTTTTCTGATTATTTTGAATTTTTTGTCATTTTAATTCATTTTCTTAAATATTTTATTTATTCCATCAGTTAATTTTGGTGCTTTTAGTGCTTTAGTGCTTTTTCTTTTTTGATGGATTCACAACATCTCTGGGCTCTTATCCAACTTTCTTTGTATTTTCACAAATAGGAGGAGAAATTACTGAATTATGCAAAGTCAATTTGAGGATTTTGGTGAGTGATATTAGTTATATTCAGAATGTAAGTCGTGGGTCCCACATTTTCCCACAGGGCATCAGTTTTTATATTTATATTATGAGTATTGTTGAATGAAATCTATTTTTGTGTTCCTGTTCTCATTTAGTTTTACTTTAATGCTGCCCTTTAGCCCAGGCCTGCTTCAGAAAATACATTTTTATTCCAAACAAGACATTTTTACATGGTTAACAAAATGAAAAATGGAAACATTAACACTGGAGCTGTAGGTGCTCTGAGCTACAGCGAAAGATTAAAATAACACATTTCAGTTTTCATTGGTAAAAAGCTGCAGGTCTGACGTGCACCTATGACCCATGAGCAGAATGATGAAGCTCAAATTAAAAGACCTGGATGATGATACCGGAGCGTAAAAACCGCCTGTCAGTGGCCTGCAGCTGTGAGGAAACAGCGTGAAACCAGAGAACATATTAACAGATGAAAATAAAAAAGATGGCAGTAACAGGGCTCGTGCTGCTGCTGTTATTGGTCCTGTCTGATTACATTTAATGAGAGTGAACCAGAAACCCCCAAAAAAACCAAGAACACCAGGACCTTCATGTGTCACATTTCTTCAAAAAGGACAAATATACCAGTAATTATACATAATACATCAGAGTAAACAACAAAACACAATGTCTGACATTAAATAAACCTGTTTACTGAAAAAGAAACAGGTGCAATGATGTGCAATGTCTCTATAATGTTTCCAGTGTTGGTCAGTAGCTATAATTATAAATATAAATATCAAATCCTTATTTCTTTAGCATATAAAGGCTAATTATTGGTCCTGACTGAACGTTAAATACACTAGATGCCCGTATGTGGCTTTTAATACAATTGTAAAAGACATAACTAGATAAAAATGTGACAAAAAACATGCAACAACATGTAAAAACATCATGAGCTGCAGTCAAGTGGTTTTACAAAAGCAGGCGTGTAGACGTTGAGCCCGTTTACATAAAATCCAAGAAGTGGGACTAATCAGGTAATTGTAATAATTGGATCTGGTGCATTTACATACATATCAGAAATGTGATCATTGAAAAAGCCCTAGTTTAGATGTTTCGGCCCATTATTGGATTTCTTTCAAAGTATGTACATATGTAGTGACGTAGACTCAAACTTCCTGTTATTGTCTTCTGCTCATGTTTGACGACGCCACTTCATACATATATACAGGGTTAATGGGATTAATATCATTCTTTTACATGTGAGCATGTGTAAGATTATTTTGGAAAATGAATAAATGAATGAAATGATATTGTGGCTGAAAATGATAACAATATAAATTATATCAGGGTAATTATAGTTCTCATTTTAGTACTGGAGTACATAATACAGTACAGTACTCCAGATTTACAGCACAGTGAACCTGATTTCAGTGCATCTATATTTAGGGTAAATCTAACCTTTAGTGACAGTTTTTTTCCGTTACATAAGTAATTCACCAAAAACATGTGTCTTTTCATGTGTGAGGTGATGTTTTGCTGGTGTTGTTTTCAGTTTGTTGCGCTGTGGATCTGTTGAAGTGTGTGATAATTAAGTGCGTTAACGCAGAGGTGTGACCCAGATAAGTAAACACAGTGCTGTTTGTTTGTTTCGCAGATGAACATCATCGCCGGAGGTTTCTACGACGGCCTGATGCTCTACACTCACGCTCTGAACGAGTCGATGACGGAGACGGGAGGTCGACCGCCGGGAAAAGACGTCACCAGGAGGATGTGGAACCGAACCTTCCACGGTCAGTTCACCACGTCTCTGCTGTTTTAGACCATGAATCCAAACCAGAGCAGCTCCGAAAACCATGCCTTTCATCCACTACAAGCGGTAATTCAACTTTCATTCCCACTCAGAGTCGAATTAGCACTGCAGGTTACAAGAGAGGGCTTAAACCTTCGAGGTAGCCCGTGTGAAGAGGTTCTTTCCAGAATGAATCCTCCGACACCTACTCGTCTCTAATGACTGCTGTCACTGGGGTCGATCTCATTACTGGAGGCTGCTCAGGTTATTATATATGAGGACTGCTCTTCAGACTGTCGTTCTGAGAAGAGACCACAGTTTAGATCCGATTCTATTTATTATTTTACTCTACCCTTTACGGATAAAATCTCCAGCTGTAATTCTTGCCTTTTATATCCACTACTTCTGACAGATTGGCTTTAGCATGTTTTTCACTCCTTCAAAGACAAAAGTGTTTAACCCTCGAAGGTCTCTCACTGTTCACCAGGGTCATATTAGTCTGGTTTGGATTTTCATCAAAGAAACCTATGTCATCTGAAACCTTTTTTTTTTTTAATATTTCTCTTAACCCTTTTTAGGGCACTCATAGAAAGACTCTGAAATTCAAAATTTGAACCTAACCAGAATTTATTATTTTGTGAAAAATTTCAAAAATTTTTGATTGTTATGTAGAAAATCAAGGTCAATGACGGTACCATATTTGGTTCACCTAGCCGATAAAGGGTTCAAAAAAGGTCATATTTGCTTTACTGTTTGCTGTTGTAATAACCTCCCAGTTTATTCTCACACTCATCTACATGGTCACTAAATGAAACATAGGAAAACACTTGTTATTAGTGTTGAAGAACTGGACAATAGTTTGGTTTAATACTGATCCAAGGATATTGTTAAAGGGGTTCTATGTAGTATTAATATTCCAAACTCTAATCAGGGGAAGTCATGTACCAGAACACACTTAGGACCAAAACCTCTAATGAATCAATACTATGTAGCCACAGACTGTGTCGCTTACTGAATAATGTATAAAGTTTACTGTTTACACAAATTTTTATTAATGTGAGAATTGAATTAAATTAAATTAAATTAATTAAATTTAATTAAATGCAATTAAATTTAATTAAATGTAATTAAATTTAATTTAATTTAGGTGTAAAACTTTGTTACTCACTGACAACAGGAATCATCTCTGTCCTTGTACCGCATCAATCTGCAATATTTGCTAAAAATACGGTTTCCACTGTGATCTGGTATTGATCTTGACATAGTCTCGACATAAACTGTTTAGGGAAAAGATGAGGATTCAAAGAAAATTCATCTGTAAATCTAGTAAAATAAAATATTTCTGGGTTTAAATGAATGAGTTAAATTCATCCTTTCTCAAACTAAGAAAGTGTACAACTGGACCCTTAAATTACTTAAATAAAATTGGGACTTTATGTCAAAAAAAGAAAGTAAGTACAGACAAATGTTAGTTTAGGGACTTGGATGTGTGCTGATTAAAATTTAACCTTCCACTGCCTCAGTTCATACTTGAACACTAAAAATGTTGTAATCTCTGTTTTAATGACTTGAAATTACTTAAGTAATATAAATGTATAAAGAAAAATACAAAATTTAAGCAAGTTGTGCTTATTAAATGCAACAAAAACACAGTTACTTAACATATACTGAATAAATAAAGTAACAGTTAGGGAAGGTGTGTTAAGATTAGTTCAGATTGACAGAAAAAGTGTGTAATACGTGCAACTGTCTGTGTGTGTTGTGTATTGCCCTATTATGAAAGTTATAAAATAATTACACCGCGTCTGGACCAGGGTGTTCTATTGTTTCACTCTTGGACAGTGTGTTCTGCACAGAGAGCTGCAGGGACATGAACACAGGTGGTGTTTGTTCATGTTGAGACTCGACAAGGACATGTTTGTCCTTTGTTTTTTGTTGCCAATAATTGAAAAGCTCCCGTTTATGCAAATGCTGATAGAAAGTATTGTTATGCTCAACAGATTTATGATCAGACTGGGTTCAGGTGCGTGTTTGTGTTTTGTTATTGGCTGTAGGTCGTCACTGCAGCAGCTGGAGTATCTGGACTTTATATCACACTATTTACCATTAAGTATTTATATACTGTAAGTGTATATTATCCTGTAGGGAGAGAATACAGGTTTTAATGCTTTATAGGCTAGAAATGTACACAAAGTTAGACCAACCAAAATTGTGAGTTGCATTATTCCTTCTGTTAAAATGTATGATCTACATAATATATAACAGTTATAGAATGTTTACACTGGCAGTCACACTGGTTTAATAGAAATAATGAAGCTCATCCATATATATGACCCTCACGCTAACATACAGCCCAGTTCAGACCAGAACCCTCACAAGACAACAAGACTAAACCATTTCAGAGCACGGCAAGTGAAGGTTTCAGTGGTTTGTAGGGCCGAGCTGGTGTGAAAATGTTCAAACCAGTTTGATACAATATAAACAGGATTTCCTTTATATACAGTTGAGCAGAGGCAGCACCACTGAACAATGTTATGAAATACTTTATCAGGAAGTTGCATTTACATGACTTTTAATAAGGTGGAGAAGTCGTCGAGGCAAGTGAGGAGAGAATATAATGTCGATTTGATTAACACTGTGTCTGTTTAACTACCAATATACTGTAACTGTATCAGGTTTAGAAAAGACTGATCCTCCTCAGTGTTTTAGTCTTGTATTACCTTTGTCTTCTTCAACTGGTCTTTTCTGTAAAATCTTTTGGCTTGGTTTAAGCTTCTCCTTGTATAATTTGTGGAGTTTTTACCTTGTTGTTGTTGTTGCTGCTTCACCTTCATGACAGATCACAGCCTCTGTGTCTAGTACGTCCAGTATTATCCACAGTTTTTGTAATAGTTTGTGGTTGTTTTTGTGTTGTTGTGTTGACGGAATAAAAAACCAAAAGAAAAGAAAAACAAAAACAGGAATACAATATCTGTTAAGAGAACCTGCTGTAACACTGTGGACAGGCATGAGTTGAACAAATTCACATAAACATCGTTATACCTCTGATGGAGATCATTACTTTACAATAAGAACACATGCGTTAAAAAAATTGAGATTACACAGCATCAGTTGATTTAATTAAATGTGTTGGTTATCACTTGTTAGAAATGTTTTGTTACATTGTTTTACAGTTTGTATCTAGCAACATGTGGCCAGGATGCATTCTGGGCTCAGACACAACTGGAGCTGCTTTTTACTGAACAATATTCATCAGTGTGAAAGTTCACAATGTTCTAGTGCCGGTTCTCAGACTGGTCTCCCACCTAGAATAGATGTAGGCCTACAGAGAGTCGTTACTATGGAAACACTACACAGCCTGGTCCGGATGTATGTTTCTGAACTGAGATTTGAACTCTCAACAGTTTTTTTTTGTTTTTTTTTCCAGACTTTACTTTGCATTCTGGAAGACAATGATCCAATGATACCAAGGTTTAAAATGGCAAAGAAATATGTGTAATATAGTGGTCGTCAAATTATTTAATAGTTTCGAATTTGGGGAATTTTCTAATCTTGATCTTTGATATAGAAGAACTAGTGTGTGGTCATGTGGTCATCGTCATCAGAAAGTAATAATAGATAATAGATAGAGGTGAATCAGGTAGAAAGAACAGATTGAATAAACATATATTGCCTCTAAAGAAGTTACTGGAAATATTGTTTTAATGAAGAAATTTGAAGTTACTTAAGTACTGGACAATTCATTTTAGCGTTTTACTGATTCTGTGTTGCTTGTTTCCTTTGTGAAATTAAGAGTATTAAGACAACTCCTTCAACCTGACAGTTTCATTCTCTTATTGGCCAATGATGCAGTGAGTGTTTGTGAACAGTGTGTTTTACATGTTCATAGTTGCGTTGTTTATTTGGTCGGAGAGCAGGTCCTCCCTCGTCTGTAAAGCCGAACGTTAAACCTCGGGTCAGTTTGTGGGTGTTTGGCTGCTCTTACTCTCATTGTGCAGCATTTCCCTCGGTGCGGCGCTTATCTGAAACCTCATATCTCTTAATGCTTTGCCCTCTGTCGGTGCCAGCTTTCTGTGCAACCTTAAAAGAATGTACAGTATGTTCTGCTGCGATATCAGCTCGGCAGGAAGTGAAAATGCACCGGTTCTCTGAGAATGTCTGGAACCCTGAACGAGTCAGGAACACTGGGACAAGACCAGGATGGAGAATGTATTATATGCAATAAAGCTCATAATCATTTTTTTGTCTTATCTGTATGCATGATTTCAAAACTCTGAATGCAGTCAATACACCTTCTGTCTATTGTGGACGAAACCAATAACACAATTAATGTTATTTTCACACAAGATGCGTTAAATTAATATGTTTCTAGAAAGCTTACACTGTCTGTTGTCAAAGAATAGAGTTTGAGGCTAAAATGTTAGCATTTCTTCTACATGGGTGAGTTTGATTATGAGACTTACAAAGGTCTAATGTTATTATGTGATGTTATTATCTTTGCTAAGTTGTTGTTTGTTGATTCACAGTTCAGACTGAACTGTGACAGTTCTGGCCTTGTTTGAACAATTCCAAACAGATCTTTAGTGCAGCTACTGACAACGCAAACTGTACAGAAAACTGAAGTGATTTGTGGTTTTACTATGGCTGTTTTCTGTCTAAAAACAGAGCTAAGCTAACAGAGCTATAATGTAAACTATCAGCTGATGCAGCATGTGACGATTATAAGAGACATCCTGCATCACAATACCATAATACAGATGTGTGTAAACAATGAGCTTTATACTTTATTCACTGATACAGTCTGTAGATACATAGCGTTGATTTTTTTTTTTGTAGTCCTACATGTGTTCTGTTACCTGACTCCATAGAATCCCTTTACTGATATCCCTGGACTGGTCTTGAAACTAAATTCTGCGTCCTCTTTGTCCAAGACCTTCAACATGTGTTCTGGAGATCAGTATCAGACCAAACTAATCTCCAGTTCAACACTGATGTCAAGTGTTTGCTTATGTTTCATTTACTGACCATGTAGATGAGTGTGAGAATAAACTAAAAGGTTATTAAAACAGCAGAAAGTGACCTTTTTCAGAGAAATATGAATAGTTCTACATAAGCACTTTATATATCGTATGAAGCTTCTAACTCTAAGATTCTACTTGACATAAACATTTGAAAAATCTGGTTTCTCATATTTATGTATTTGTACACAGCACTTGGCAATAAAGGTTATAAGTTATGGCTAAGTTCCTTCATAGGGAAATTCAGTCTGTCTGCATTTGACCCATCCTAACACACACAGCATCCACAGAATTAACCTACATGTACCTGTTTTTGATGGTGTCACGTCAAAATGAAACTCTTGAATTAAATACGTGCACTATGTGAACAACTCTTTCAGAGCAATGACACACTGATGTACTTGACACTAAATACTGCTGTCTTACCTGGTTTATGAATGTCTTTAAGGCGTTTGTGAAATATTTTTAGATTTCAGTACATCTCACTATTCAATAACATCAAAATAGGAAAAAATAGGCTTATCATTGTAGCTAAAAGCAACTGATATTACAATAAAACTACACTGCATTAGTAAACTAACGTGTGATTGTGAAGAATTATAGTGGACGGTAGGGATTTTTTTTAATTTAATATTAGGATTTCACAGCATAAACTCATCAACTCAGTGCTTCTTTTCTTTGCAGATTTAATGTTAAACTCTTAAAGTTTCCATTTTAAGTTCAGTTAAAAAAGACTCTGGTTCCTATTTCTATTTCTTTCCAGTCACTGAATCCTCACTGAAAAATGTCTTGGATTATTTTACCTTCCTATCGCTTTGAGTTTCAGTGTTTTTTTTTTTTTTTAAATCCTTTCATCGTAGCAGATTAATTTTCCTCGTCTCGGCTCAGCGTCTGCATCTCGTTACAGTAAAAAGTTCTGCACAGATTCATGCATCATTTTTAGTTCAATGTGTATCGGTTTATCTTAACGTTCCTGCACTCTGACCCCATCCATAACTCCTCCACTGTCAGGAAAAATACCAACGCTGCAAAGAAGAAGAAGGAGAAGAAGAGGAAAGCAGAGCTGGGATTAAATCCATCACTGTTAGATTCAGAAATACAAACCAGATGACAACGGAACATGCACTTAGAATAAAAACAAAAACTCATCCATTGTGGAGTTTATTCCAGTGAGTTCTACTGAAATATACTTAATTAGATTTTGATATTAAGGAAGTATTTTCAGTCGAATTTGTCTTTAGTTTTAATGTCATTTTGAGTCTTATACATAAAAGTACCTTTGTGAAAATCTTGTAAAATTGTAAAAAAAATAATAATAATAATAGAAAAAGCTAAATTATTTAGTATTTGCTCTCAATCAGTTACTTTTGTCTTTGAGTCATCAAAAAAAGCGGATGCCAATTGTTTAAAGTCAGCAAAACTATTTTAATAAAACTAATTAAACTGTAGTCAAGTAAAATATGTTAAATTAAATATATGTAAGAAAACAGTTAAAAAAATGTAAATCCAGAAAAGTCATTTCTCATTTATCAATACTTTACAAAAATAGAGAAATAAAAACAGCACGTCTTATGTCATTACTGTTAAACAAACTGTGAAGAGGATGTGATTAGTGGATTCATTTTTGATGAAATCCAGCTTGTGGAGGTGGAACAGGTCAGAGTCTGGAAAACACTGGGCTGTTCGGTGGAAACCAGCAGGTGTTTCCTCTGCTTCTGGTCAGTGTCTGGAAGAGGAAACCAGAGATCCACATCCTCCATGGTTCCCTGGAAGCACATTTCCGTTCGCTGCAGCAGGAAAATGTCATAGGAATCATTTCCACTGGATCCTGACGCTAAGTTTGATCCAGAGAACTAGAAGCAAGACATGATGAAAGATATGATACTTAAGGGTGAAAACATGTAAAGGGCAAAGACAGTAGTCAAATAAGATTTAACAATTTCCTTCACATCCTCCTCCAAACTTTTCTCTTTCTAAAATGCACGACTTGTTTTTTCTGCCACAACTATACACTCATTACACCCGCTCATTTTGTAAACATTGTTTTGTGATTAAGTTTCAGAGGCAAAAATCACAAGCAGAATAATGACTGAAAATGAATATTCTGCTACTATTCTTCCAGTTCTAGTGAAATTTAAGCCGTTCAAGTCCAATAAACAACCTGATATGAAAGAAACATAACCGTTGAACAGCCAAAAATGAAAAAACAAACAAACTGATTGTTATTTGTAGTTATATCCTTATTTCAGTGAACAAATCAGAGGTTAAATGTAGATACACAGATGCGTTCAGGTTCTGTCTGTAAGGAAGCACCAAAAATATATGGAAGATCAGATAAAGTGTGATGGAGTTGTAATGACTTCCTGTTAAATAAAGGTGAAGGAATTCATAAAAATAAAGTGATCATTTTCCTACACAATGAACGCTGTGACTTCATACTTTACCCTCAAAACTCTAAATAGTTGCCCAGATCAAAAGCATCTTCTGATCAAAAATATTTAATAACTGCTGAACCATTAATCTTATCAATACATTTAGATAATTCAGGTAAAATGCAGTTCATCATCTTTTCATGGCCAACAGATATGACTCATTTGGACGTCTCCTCTGTAGTTGGATAAATGACAGTAGTTACAGACACTTGTTTTTATGTTCCGTTACTGATATATTTTGCTGAAGAAGTCACTTTCTTGTGAGTTTTCTTTGTTTTCATATAATAAGCTCAGATTTTATGAACATCTACATGATTAGTAAATTACTGTAAATAATGGAAAGACTTGATTTTCACAGAAAAAGCAAAACGCAGAAATTTTATAAAATAACTGGTGATAAATGATTAAGAAATGTTAGATGTAGAGAAGTCACCACTCAATTAAACTGCATTTTACTAATTATACTTAGCAGTCAGAAAGCGAGTTAAAAGAGTATTTCTAATCACCACTAGATTTTAAGACATTTATGATTATTTGTTTTACCATTTTAATGTTTGTCACAGACTAATTAAACAAAGTACTTAAAAACATGACCAAAATGACATTGAAAACAAATGTTAGCTCAAGCAGGAGAGACTTTAAGTAGAATGAAAAGACATGGAGACAGTTTGTAGTTATATGTACATTGATGTAATATAAACAAGACTAGATTTCGGTGTTTAGATAGTGGCGGGAAGATTACCATGAGGGAAACCCTGTAAATGTTGTACTGCCAACAAACAGTGGGTCAGGTTGGGATTTAATGGAGACTGAAATCAGCTGATAGAGCTCAGAGATACTGGGAAACTGGGACTAAAAAAAGCCTGAACAGGAAGACAGTATCACTTTCCCTTTTCCGTGAATTTTGTGCTTGACTAAAAGCCACTGTGTAAAAGAGGTTTATTGTAGATGCTTAAGACCAAATGAATTTTTCTCTAAATCTAACCTTTCCTTAACAATTTATAATCATTTATTATAGTATTATCCTCTGCATTTTGCATATTTTCCTACATTTAATTTACTGATCATGTAGATGTTCATAAAAGCTCAGAGTAAAGTCAATGATTATTATGTCAAAATAGAGAAAAAGCAGAAAAGGTGAGTTTTCCGGCAAAATACCATGAACTGAACATAAAAACAAGCATGTAAAACATCTGTGATTTGTCAAACTATATGGGTTTTATTGGTGAATTAATGTTGGAGCAAATGCCTGTGTTTCCATGTGGTCTATGGAGGCTGAGGATGCATCGAAATAAGACACATTTGATGCTGCTGAAGAACTGAGAAGCCGTATTTTCCTGAATTATTTAAATGTTTTGATGTCAGGAACTACAGTCATTTGTCAAACTGCATGAGTTTTATTGGGGAATCAATATTTTAGAAGACGACATTGTTTTCAGCTTCACTACGGAGCCTCTGACCCTCTAAATAAGACACATCGAAAGCTGATGTTAAGAAACTGTATTTTGTCTAAACTATTTAAATGCGTTGATAGGATTAGTGGTTCAAAAGTTATTGAACATTTTAGATCAGTAGAGGCTTTTGGTTGCTGGCACTTGTTTTAGGTTAACCTTACCATTCAAGACCCAATGCAACATATTCATGACTCAGTATGATTTTGTTTTCACAGTTCACACCAGTGTGTCAACGACTCCAATGAAAAATGAACATGTTGAAGTGAAGTTGAATAGAAGGCTTTGATTGGTGCTTTGAATGTGACAGGTTCAGAGTTGGACTTTTAAGCTTTCTGTTTATTTAATAAATTTTTTTTGTTTGTTTGTTTTTTTCTGACAGACAGCTCCACTATAAATGTAGTTAATAGGTTTTGCTAACATGACCTTATTACTCAAATGCTTGCTGAACTTTACTGTTTTTCTGAGTCAGTAAACTTTTGGCATTACCTCACCCGTGACCTCTTGTGCACCTGCAGCTCTGCCCCTGTTTGTCCAAATAGGGTCATTTCTCGCTCCAAAATGCCAACAACGCAACAGACTAAACTAAACTAAAGGACAAAATGGCAGTTCAGAAACCAATAAGTGTTAATGAGTGGGATCAATGAATGCTGAATAGTTGAACAAATAGGTTAATAGTCTAACAATGTTTAGGTCTTGACATGATGATTTATGCAAAACTCAGATGGTTTTATGAAACAGATATGTGAGATGCCCATAAATCAAGAAATCTGCACATTAACAACAACCTTTTATTATTTTCAGGTTTTTACCGTCAAAAAGCAATAGATGTGAGATCTAATGTCAGGTTCAGTTGTTTTTGTGCTCTTTTGGAGCTTAGTGCTGATAGCAGCTGTTTTTGTGGGGGTTGATGGGAGTTTCTGTGCGTCAGAGGTGAGTTCATTCTGCACATCCACTTGATGAATGACACGAAACTCCACCAGTTTCCCCTGTTGCAACCACTCCAAAACACACAAACCACATGGCATCAGGCTGACGGACAGGAGAGAACGAGGCAATAACACACAGTTTTTGTAAAAACACATACACTGGTTTGACACAATCTGCCAGTGATGAGCTGTCGTCACCTGGGGTTTTCAGCAGAGGGGGCTGTGATTGGTCAGCTCGGAGCTCTTGCATCTTTAACATGTTTCCCTCGTGGTGTTCGGTTTGTTTGTCTGGACTGTGGAGTTGAGCCGGTGTTTTATTTTGGCGGGGTCACAGAGTCAGGGGTCACCGGGGGTCATTGGTGTGCAGAAGGAGAGTGGTGTCACGTTGATGGGTGAGGAGGCACAGAGTTTTAAAGACAGTTTTATCTGTGGTCCCATCAGTATTGTGTGGACGAGTGTTTTTGCGTAGATGGAGGAGGTTCATAGAAACACAGATAATGACATAAAGACAGAATATGTGTTGAATGACGCTATAAGTGAAGCAGACAATAACAACAAAAGACAGATTTGATAAAAGACTTAATCGGTGCTTTGTACATTTAGATCACAGAGCAGTGTCTTTACTGAAGGGAATTCAGTTCATCTGAATCAAACCAATAATGACTTTATTTTTTGGTGACTGTAAAAAAATGTTAAATTCAAACTGAATCAATATACTCATATCTAAATATATATAGTTTGCCAGTGACTCCATAAAAAATGTATGCATGACTGATGAATACAAGATCCTAGGGGGCAGAACCAGAAGGGGCCGGACTTCAGCTCTCTATAGCTCTTCTGTTGTAAATCTCCAATTAATATGATCAAACCTTTATAGATCTGTGAGAGAAGGTTCTTAGGAAATGCATGTGAAGCGCATGTGTTTTCCTTTGTGTTAACTCAGCCCTGAGTGTTGTCTCACAGACAGACTTTAGCTCCTTTAAGCCGTGAGAGCCCAGGCAGGAGAGAATGATGCAACCAGAGTTGTTATATGTAATTATTGGCAGGATGTACTCTGCTGGTGATGATGATCCTGCCTCTGAATGACCATTTTGTTCTTCTCTACATCTGAACTACAACTAGACACAGGTTTTCATGTACTTTTTACATGGTATTTTGGGTTTTTTTTTGCAAGGATTCAGTCATTTTAATACCACAGCTTGTTTCATGTGCTCATGTTTCATCCAAACAACTTCTTTTCAACACTTTTTTTTGCAAAGACACTGTCACTGTCCTGTGTTCTGTGCAGCTCAAGATAAGCTGATGTTGTTACTAAAGCTGGTGACACCCAAAACAGGTCACCAACTGCCAAAGAAAAATACACGACAGTTATATGGCATATGATGTGTGAACTCATTTTCTTACTTAAAGTAGAAGGTTTTATATGGAGTATGTTGACCTCTACAAAGGAGGAGAGACATCAGTTATAAAGACTTAAACCAAAACATGCTTCTAATCCAACACAGTTTCAATCATGAAAGAGTCAAAAAAAAAAATGTAGAGATGGCAGTCAGTTCATGATGTAATTTTGTACATTTGGAGACATGAAATCAGCTTCTTGGGTTTCAAGCTGAAAAGGTTTAAAGAAATAGACACTACAAAAACAGCTCTAAGAGAGTTTTCTCTCTATGTAAAAGTGATAGTGATGGTGCCAGATGTATAACCCAGTGAAAATGCTGTAGCTCTGGATGTGTAATACTAGGCTGCACGTACAAGGTCCACGGCCTGAGGTATCTGAGTGACATGGGGTCAGATGGGATGATTATTATTACAGTATGTATTTAAATATTAAGAATACATGTCTTCTGCATTTCTAAAATGTCACCCACTCAACAAATACCCCTAATCTAGTGCGGCGTCGCTGTGTGAACGCTGGACAGACGTGTGCACAGAGATTATTTGTCCAGCTCTTCATTTTTGCCCGTTGCTCTTCAAACCGGCCTCCCCACCTCTTTGTTTTTCCACTCATCTATCCTCCATTAATGTCAGCGTTCCCACTGACCTCAGGATAAGGAAACCAGTGAGCAGCTGAAGAGGGGAAGCAAACACTCAAAGATCAGCTCTTCAGTTTGTTTAAGACAACACTTTATGAGGGAGAAATGATCAAGAGTTTGTCATTTTTTAAGTCCTTACTGTACCTGCCATTCTGAGAAGTAAAATAACCTAAAAACTCTTTTTTTCTTTTGCATTGTTTTCTGTATTGGCATTTTGTTTACATGCATACTAGTATCTGAGTTACAAGGTGTATTATATTGATCATATTTGGGATATGGCATTTATATGACATACAGAGAAATCTGGATACTCATGTGTCTGTTTTCATGATTAATAGTAATATTTAAAGATTCACAGATATTTTTATTGTCAATTCACTAGATGCACAGGACATACGGAGAATTGAGATGCTGTTTTTCTTATTATAAAAGAGGTAAAAACAAAATAGAACAAGAATAAATAAGAGGTATAAAGAATAAACTATAAAAGAATATAAAATGTATACATCAGTCTATTTACAATGGCAGAGGTAGTGCAAAACAGTAATGTTATGAGGTGAATATTGGATCAGAACGGCAGCAGATATAACAGTAGCAGCAGCAGATGGTGTAATCGTCTACTGAGTCTTATGTGCAAACACAGTTGAGATGGAGCTCTTGTGTAAAT
>JAPQRQ010000009.1:17645204-17655355 GCA_037367365.1 Apogon talboti
CACACACACACACACACACAATGTTGCTTGCGCCTCCCCGATGTGCTTGCGCCCCCCATTTGAGAACCACTGTGATAGACCATTATTCTTGTATTGTCAGGTCATTTTAGTTTAGCTGCATTTTTTAATGATGTTTTCATCTTGTTGCATCTCTTACAATGTTGCTGAGGAGAGTTTTACATTCCTCAGGCTCATCAGTCTTAAAAATACTATTTTAATCACAAAAATAATATTTTTCAATCTTTTGCAATTGTCTGCAGTGGAGGAAATGAAATCATGTTATTATAAATGAATTAATTATTTCAACCTAGGATGCCATGAATAAAGAAACAGTGACTGAGAAAAACCTGTGTTTGTTGTTTTCTTCACGGGTGACCTTTCTGACCAACTACAGCTCCCCTCTTTCCTTATGCCTTAAATGATTTGTTGCCATGGGGACGAATGGTTGGGACCTTAATAGGCGCCCACCTTCATCTCCTTTTCACACATGTATACAAATCAGCTAAGTGCTAATGGCTGTAATTAGCCTGTAATGGGCATGTGTGCTTTCCTTTTCATTCAGAAACCCTCCAACCTCCTCTGAACACATCATGACCTCGTCTAATGCAACAAAATAAAGAGCTGCTAATGTCCCAATAAAAGCAGCATTCTCATTAGCTCCGAAAACTGAGCACCCTGTTGATTTTGATTGATCAGTTTGTGTATTCAGATACTGAATCTAAACTCTTTCTCTTTAATACAAGTGTGTGACTTTTATATGTTTTATCTTATGGTTCCATTTTAGATGCTATTTATCCTATTATTGTGTATCTCTTTTTTTGGTCAGTTTTAGTATATCTTGTATTTACTCTTATTTTACTAGTTTTAGCATATTTTGCATTTGTATCTGCAGATTTGTACAGTACTTTGGGCACTTTGTGTTGTTTTAAATGTGCTATATAAATCAATTTGACCTTGACCTTTCACTGTAATACTGTAAATGCATACCTAATGCATCAACAAAATTGATTCCAAACTTAATGGATGAAGCAATAACACATAAAAAAGATGATTCATCTTAGAGTCCATCAATGCATATTACACACAACAAACGTAAAAACAATGGATAATAATATAATAACAACAATGTAGTAAATGAAGAAGGTGACGATGATCTAAAATATGTGTAAATATGTAAAATATGTGTAAAAGATGAAAAGAGCAAAAAAAAGATTTGACTAGGTGAGTAAATGTAACACAACAGAAAAATGACGTATATACATATATATTTATATATATGCAAACGATGCAACAAGATAAAAGCAAAGTAAAAGATGCCACGAGATGAAAACATAAAAGATTACACACAGTAGAAATGACATGAAAGATGCGATAAAATGAAAAGATGTGGCAAGATTAAAATGAATTTTAAAAAAGACACACCGGGATAAAAACAAACGCAAAAGATGCAACAACATGAAAATTACATAAAAGATGCACCTAGATGAAAACAACACTTTTAATGGAATACAGGATCTGAATATTTATTCCATCACTGTAATCTGAAGACAAAGACTTTACGTATTTACAATGATTTTCTGAAACAGATTAAAGATGATTTTTCTTTTGACAAAGCTGGGAAAACAAACAATTTTTAGGTTTTTCTCTGTAGAAACAAAAGGGTGTAATAGATGGGAACATTTCATATTTATACATGTGGTATTTAATGTATTCCACATTATTAAATACCATATTGCTGAACATTCATTAATCCTTTAACTTATGGTATATGGGTGTGATTCAAATGCCTTTGTACACATTACATTGTAATATAAATAATACATGTCTGAAGGTCACAGATCAGTTCAGCTGCTTATTATCATCACAGCTCAAGACACGAACAGAAATAATGATTTCTAAAAATAAGTCTCATCTCCTCATTTGTAGTGTTTTCATCTCCTGCTGCTGGATTCAGATTTTTACTCTATTATTGATTTATTTTTCTGTCTCTGTTTTCTGCTTAGTCTTCCATAATTATGTTCACTTTTACTAAATCATGCAAATGAGACTATTATGATCAGCGTTGCCTCCTAACTGATAATTATGTTCATTATTAATGAAGAAGCTGCTGATTTGACCAGCATGTTCTTGTCTTAACATTACATTTTTCCTGTTGTGTCTACATAAAATGATGATTTACTAAGGTTGGTAAAAGTTGATTTACTGCTAATTGCAACATTAATAATAATAATAATAATAATAATAATAATGATAATAATAAATTTTATTTATAAGCGCCTTTTACGACACCCAAGGATACTGTACAACAGTAGATTTTTTTTAAAAAGGCAATACATTACATTACATTATTCGTGCCTTGCCTCATTTTCCGCTGCTGAGATCAAAGAGCAGGTGGTAGAAGACAGGGATTTTCGATAGATTGTGTCATTCATAATTTTATATATTATTTAACAGATCACCTGCAAAAACTGGTCACTTCCTTTGGTGCTTTTCCTGGATTACACATCATGCTAATTTGCTCTGTTTTAGTAAATCTGGCCCATAATGCACAGTATGAGTTAGACTGACCCACATTATCTCCATGTGTTTCCCTCAGGTGTGACTGGTCTGCTTCACCTGGACGAGAACGGAGACCGAGAGACAGACTTTGCCTTATGGGACATGGCAGACACCAACAGCAGCACGTTCCACGTAACAACATGCAGTCTTACCTCCATGAAACTCTTCTGTCTTCTTCTTTTATATGGCCCATTTATATCTAATGTGGTCGTTATATTTCAGATTGTCATGGTGTTCAATAGTTCAGAGGAGCAGCTGACCACCATCCCCGGGACGTCCGTGCATTGGCTCGGGGGCGTTTGTCCTCCTGATATTCCCGTTTGTGGATTCAAGAACGACAACCCCATCTGTCTGGCCAGTCAGTGGAAACAAACACACTTTACGATGGTCTCAGCTGCCACCAACATTTATTCTAATTTCATTGCCTCAAACCATTCTGCTTAAATCACCATATTCTGAATAAACAAAGTTTTAAGTGAATCTAAAGTTATCTTTTTACTTTATACTTGCACTTTGGCAAAATGTTGATTAACCTCGTCATGATTTTATATAAAACCTTCCTTTGCACAGGTCACACAACTGATTTTTAGATTTCCCTGCAACATAGAAAAAATGTGATGTCTGAAATCTGGTTAAAATGATAATAGTCAAAAGTATTCAGTGTTGGACATCTGGAAATCTGGTGTTATGTTTCTACTGGTTTGATCATCGCTCTCTTCAAAAAAACATGCACACTAAATATCAGTTAGTCTTTGTTGTTTGTTTCTTAAGATGTTTAAATGTCAAAGACCTAGTATACTTTTATTCAGCAACAGAGAAATCCACAGCATCGAGGCTTAAACAGAAAATTTGTTGATCATCCATTGATCCAGGATGTAACCTGGGAATTTACCGGTAATAACTCATTTTCATTTCAGAAAGATTTGGTGCATTGAGGATTTAATGCGAGGCAGGCCATGATCTAAGGGTTTTATGGGGACATAACTGGGTGTCATCTGCATAGCGGTGGTGCACAACACCATGATTCTCAATGATTTTAAGAAGATACAACAACCAAAATAAAAAGAAGAGGACCGAGATCTGAGCCTTGGGGAATACCACAGTCTCTGCTGTTGAAAGTAATTGATTTCTGTGTTTTTTGATCATAGAGTAAATTTTCCTCTCTCTCCTCTGTCAGAGACAATCACCATTCATCAGATGGTCTCCATTGTGGTCTTCTTCATCTTCACAATGACCCTCACAATCACTGTCTTCATCTATAGGTAAGTGCTGCTGCAGTCTCATTCATTTTCACTTGTATGAGATGACTGCAGCCACTTTCCATAATGGTTACAATGGTTTCCACTGACCCACAGAAAGACGAAACACATTTCATAGTATTTGTCACAAGTCTTTGGCCTGAACTGGAATTAAATTTTACTGTTTTGTAATTAAAAGGAGAGACTGTAACCTTTGGGAGAAAAAAGTCCTATGGCAGAAGTGGTTAAGACAGTTGGTTTCATACCAGATAGTGCGCCTCTTATAAAGTGATAGGTTTGAGAACAAACAAAATAACCATTTTGTTACAACAGGGACAGTTTGATGTGCCTTTTTATGTCTGTTATGTCTCTTTTATGTTCAATTTTTACTCATTTTTGTTCCCTATTCTTAATTATTTATTTATTTTTGTTCATTTTGTTGCTTATCATGTACATTTATTAGCTCCGCCAAGCAGGTTATGCATTCACCAGGGTTTGTTTGTTTGTCTGTTAGCAACATAACGCAAAAAGTTGTGGACGGATTTTAATGAAATATTCAGGAAATGTCCGAATTGGGACAAGGAACAAGTGATTCGATTTTGGGGGTGAACTAGAGTAATCTGTCTGGATCCAGGATTGTTTTATGACATTTTCAGTTGAGTAACCTCTCAGCTGACATGTCTGTTTCTGCACATGACATTTGACACCCTGTCAACATGGCCCTATTATTTATCTGTTGCTAGGTAACTCACTTCAAGGGTATTATATGTTATTATTGAAAAGACATGACATGCACAGCAGCATTGTGGGGAACTGAGCTGCCTTGGCGGAGGTCTGCGCTCTCCGAGTGCTTTTCTAGTTTTCCATTTGTGACTAACCTTCTTAATTTTAGTATCTCATTTTGTCCATTTTGTTCATTTTTCATGCATTTGTGGCTCCTTTTGTTGATTTTTTATTCATTTTGTTCCTTATTTTGTTAATTTTTTTGCCCATTCGTTGCTTTTATTCCTGATCCCATAATAAATCTACTCTCCTGAACAAAAAGACCAATGGTCATAAACATTATGAGAACACTTGAATTATTGGAAACTCCACCTTTAACCATAATATCTCAGATCTCACTGCATCCCTCTGTTTTTGTGTTTTAATTAGACTCACCAACTATTACCAAAGGCATTTCAATGGCAGCTACATTGTGGACTGAATTGCAGTTATTGTTTCCAAAGCCTAAATGTCAAACTCAAATGTGGACATTTTTTCCATCTTCATAAGGTGTATATTTTATTGAACTATTATGTGACTTCCGCCTGAGGCTGGAGCTTTGTATAAGACTGATGTAGAGGTGGTCAGGAGACAGTTTGAGAGGAAACCAGGTAAAAGTCAAACCTGAGCTATGTGTGTCTGTCTATATAGGAGGATGAAGCTGGAGAAGGAGCTGGTCGCTCAGCTGTGGAGGATTTCATGGGAGGACATCCAGATGAGCAACCTAGACAAAGTACTGCGGAGCGGCAGCAGGATCACACTATCACTGGTCAGTACACACGAAAACACAAACATAAACACACAAATACAACACTGCAGCCTGGATGGACTCACTCTGCCTCCAATTATCCCTTTCCTTGTGTAATTGTGTCTTTTGTTCTCTAACAAAACAGCATGATGAGAACATTCAGTATCCATGTTTCCATGGTTCCTAACAACTAGTAATGGGAATAATAGTCCAATCAGAATCGAAATGCCTCTCGTCAATCAGTAGAAGCCAGTGTGACCAGGTTTAGAGTGGTGTAAAGGGTAAATAATCTCATGTATGTCTCATCTAAACAGGTTTAAACCACTCTGTACACATGCTGAGACAATTAGACGTTGAGGAGAATACACAGATTGGTCAGAATTACGTCAGGGTTTCGCCCACATGTGGAGTGAGAGTTTTAAAGTCTGAAAAAAATACATTGCTGCTTGGCTCTAGGCTTAGAGTAAAGTGAATATAGGACTTAATCCACCATGATTTACCAAAATAGTGATAGTGATCATTCCTCTCTTCCTTCTGTTCCTTTCTTTTCATCATTATCCTATTATTATTATTATTATTATTTTGAATTTGACGCTTATTTTGTTCCTTGTATTATCATTTTGTTACTTCCATTCATTTTCTTTCATTTTGGTGCTTATTTTGTTCGTGTTTTCTTCATCTTGTTGATTATTGTTCATTTTCTTTCATTTTGTTGCTTATTTAATTTTTGTCCTACAGGAATGAGTATAGTAAATAAATATTTCAATTTAAGGTGGAATACATAAATATTTGTAGAATCACAACATTTCTACATAGCATTAAGTTTAGTTAATTAAATATTGGAACAGATTTAGACCAGGGACAGACTGTAAAAACCTGAAGGCACCTGCCAGGTTTCTTTTTCTTAATAGATAATAGATTTTACACATACAGGCCTTTATTGTATCCTTAAAATATATCATAACCTTCTTTTATTGCTTATTAAATTGAATTTGATCCTGTGTTTGTCTCCAGAGAGGCTCAAACTATGGTTCCTTGATGACTGGAGATGGAAACCTGCAGGTTTTTGCAAAGACTGGATACTACAAGGTCAGTGTCATTTCTTCTCAACACTCTGTAACAGAGCTGGTTCCTGTTGCAGAAGAAGTGATGCACTTTACGCTCCTTTGGTTCGGCAGTCAAACGTTTATTTACTTTATATCCAGGAATGATTGTGATTTGCAGCAGTGATGAACTTACTGTCCACATCCAGCAGGTTGCACTTTCTGAAATGGGAATATTGAATGACTTTTGTTTTTTGTCCATTTGTTACTTATTTTATAATTTTTTCTTCATTCAGTTCATTTTATTGATTATTAATAATAATCTATTTACTTTCTCACTTTAATGATGAAATGCGGCAAAAATATGTCTTCAATCTTTACTTTCCTTACTTTTATTCACTAGGAAGTGAGTCTGAAATGCTGAATTTAGGGAAAAAGCTGCATGACAAGTGTCTCATTTTATAAATTAACAATGTAAAAACTAATTATTAAACACACTCTGATGGCTCATATTTGCAGGATTTATATGGTTCATGCCTGTAACAAAGATTAGAATTGAACTTTATTGTCACCTGTGTTCACCCAGCATTTCTTTAGTTTTTTTTCCCTCTTTGTGTCTGTTCTATCAGGGAAACATTGTGGCGATCAAATACACAAACAGGAAACGAGTGGAGCTGAACAGGAAGGTCCTGTTTGAACTCAAACATGTGAGTATCTTCACTTTCTATCGTAATGAGTCGGAAAAGAGGAGGTTTAACGGTCAGGACATGAAAGAATCGGCAAAGGAAGTGTTAAAGGATCAGTCCGTTCGAGACTGTCAACAAATCCTGTTAGAATCCAGTTTGATGACAAGGTTCAGTCATGTGTTTTTAATGGTTTTCAGACCAATAAGATAAATCAGGTCACACATATTTGTAGATGAATAATTCTCTGCTGCAGGATTTGTTGACAGTAACTAAAGCAAGTGAAAAATTACTGGACGTATTTAGCAAAAGGCCTCTGGAACCATCAAAGAAAATAAAATGTTTAGGAAAATATATTTTTTGTATATAAAAAATGCATCAAATATATTTTTGTTGTATACTTATATGTTTTGGTTTGTTTTCACCATGTTGCTATAGTTGCGCAATATTATCATCAGCATAATCAATAATAAATATTAACTGGGTAATATGTGTTTTCTGGAGCTGTAATGTGAAAGAATTGCCTGAAGAAGTAAAATCAAACAAATATATGTTCTTTTTCAATAATAAAATCAATGTGGCTTAAAGAAGAATTCAGGTTCAGTCAAGAGTCGAATATATTTGTTTAAATCTTGTTTTAGAGGAAGTGATCTATCATTAAAAAATTTTAAACAAAGTTTTGTAAAAGTGAGCGTCATCTGCAGACAAATGCACAGTGAACATAGAAGAAAAAATAAGAGGATCATGAATACAAATAGAAAAGAGAAATAGCACTAGGGTAGATCCTTGTGAAACACCTTTACTTGACCATTCAGTGTTGATAAGTTGTTACTTGTCATGTGTAAAACCAATCAGACAGTGCTGTGGGCGGGACAATAGTGCAGAGACCAACAAGACTAATCTATTTTATCCAATGAAAACAATCCAGGTACTCATAATTATATAAATGTAAAAATTGTATCAGGTGATCAGTTTTATGTATCTTTCTATATTTATTATACACACTATAAACAAATCAGATGTGGATTAAATATTGTGTATTTGTTTAGATGAGAGACGTCCAGAATGAACATCTGACCAGGTTCATCGGAGCCTCCATTGACCCACCCAACATCTGCATTATCACCGAATACTGTCCCAGAGGGAGTCTGCAGGTCAGCACATCTGAATACTGCAGTACAAGTACCGATACACAATGTGAAAATACTTCACAAAGTGTGAAATTACTTTCCTTCAGTAAGAATACCAATATTTTCAGTAAAATGTAGCTCTAGTGTGAATAGTTAAAGTGTTGATTATGCGTCAAATATATATGAAGTTTGTACAGCATAAGGAAAGTAACATTTTGTGTTTAACATACAATATTTTAAGGCCTTTAAATCATATTTGGAAAAAAAGTAAGCCAAAGTCAGCAAAAATAGGAAATGAAAATAAAACTAATAACTAAAGGGAAAAATGATTTCGATTGAATGGTTGTTGTAATGTAAAACATGTTTTTGTGCAGTGAAAAAATTAGATAACCTACTTTCTTCTTCTTCTTCTTCTTCTTCTTCAATCAAACATGATACGTGTTTTTTTCCACTTAACTGCAACAATAACCAAACTAATATCCTGGTCTTTGTGGTGTAAGCTATATTCTGTAAAATATTTATAAACTAAGATGTTAACGAAAAAACAAGACAAAAATTTCCATTTCCCATGTATTTATCCGGAAAAAAAAAATATAAAAGCTGTCAGACAGAAAAGTAAAAAGTACAATGTCTGCCTCTGAGATACACTGGAGTAGAAGGAGAAAGGTACAGACAAAAACAGGAAATACTCAAGTAAAGTACAAATACCTGCTACATTCACAGTAAAAGTACATAGTTCCACTCCACCACTGCTGTCTGGGTGTTGTGCTGTTTGTTGGTTTGTTTATTGTGTGTATTTTGTCGTCAGGACATCTTGGAGAACGACAGCATCACTCTGGACTGGATGTTCAAATATTCCCTCATCAATGACATCGTCAAGGTACAAAATACACACTTTATAAATGTATAAATACTCAGTACTGATTCCTTCTAAGTCTAATTTTAGTTTTATTTTGATTACCTGACTAGTTTCAGTTTTTTTTTCTTTTTCAGTTTTTAGTTTAGATTTACAAATACAAACTATACAGTGTTCATTATAGGTGAAAAATATTTATTCTTGTTAATCATGGGTCATTAATATTAGTGGAAAATGAAACCAAAACTGATTTTACACTTTTATTAGATTTTTATGCGTTTTGAAAGTGGTTGTTTTTAGTTCTGTTTCATTTAAATAACACATTTTCTCACATCTAGTTATAGTTTTAATATTAGTTTTCATTACATGACAACTATAATTATTCTGCTGGGATCTAGACTTTTGTGCTTGATTGTCCCTGATAGGCTGCCACACTTGTTTTACTTCTTCTTTTTTTTCTTTGTCATCCAGGGCATGCTCTTCCTCCACAACAGCGTCATCTTCTGTCACGGAAAACTGAAGTCGTCAAACTGTGTCGTCGACAACCGCTTCGTCCTGAAAATCACAGACTATGGCCTGTCCAGTTTCCGTTCGGAGAGCGACTCTGGGAAAGATGCTCACTCCTACTACGCACGTCAGTTTACCATACAAACAAACACATAAACAAACAGATTCATAAGTGACCAGATAAAAATAAACTAAAAATAACAAAAAAATACAAATGCCAGTTTACCCTACAAAGAAACAAATAAGCAAGTAAACAAATATGCTTGTAAGTGTAACCTTTCCCTCAAAAAACCCCAAAAAACTCCATCTTCCAAGAAAAAGGTAAATAAAACAGTTTAAAATTTTTTTTTTATAAAATAAGAATATCAAAATACAGCTTACATGATACAAGTTGAGTTTAATCATTTATGAAAGTCAGTTCAGGAGCAATATTTATGTAAATGATGTAATTTGGAGCAACTTCAGCAATTTGTTTTACCACAAAATATCATGTTTTGTTAATAATAATCAAAGAAATGCTTTTGGAAAACATTGGTTTCAAATTAAGGTAAAACAAATAAAAACGAATAAAATGTAGGGAAAAAGTCACAAGTCCAACTGTAGACTGAATAGACCTATAAAAAAA
>JAPQRQ010000009.1:17664118-17685744 GCA_037367365.1 Apogon talboti
AAGGAAAGGAAAGGAAAGGATGAAATCAAGGTTGGAGGAGGAGAAGTAAGTAAAAAACAAAAGGATACAGAAGAGTAAAGGATTACCAGAGGAATCATCTCCGAGTTATTGTTCGTCATCTCTGAACAGAAGGACCTGAAGGTTTTCAGACACCTGAACGCAACACTGAAAAAGACCAAATGAAAACAGCACAAATTAAACAACAGAATTTCACATGCTCCTGAAAATAAAGATCAGAAAGAAGTACGTTGTTCATCGAGATGTTTTGACTAAATGATGAAGAAACTGTGTTTTCTGTCCAGGTCAGTCTTACATCAATGAATAGGAAATAAAATAACAGCCGTGCTTGTGATAACAGTGGAAACTGCTTATATTCCTTTTCCCACCGGTTCGAAGATGGTTTCTAATCTCAAACCAGATCTTTGTGTTTTGACAATCAAAGATTCTAGTCTTGACCAGAAAAATTATCCCAGAATAATCGTACATCAGGCTAATGGTGTTCATGTCATGTCTTTAAAACTGTCACTATGAGAAGCTGAACAGAAAAAGCAGCAAGTGCAATTTATATTTCCAAGGTGAAATTCTGACATTAAGGGAACCTTGTCATTGCAGCAAAAATTATGATTATTGACAAATTCAAGTGTCAATAGGCTGTATTTTTTGCAACTCAAGGTCGAGTTTATTTATATAGCTAAGTGCTGTACAAAGATTTAAGTAATATACATAATATAGTTAACTAGTGAGAATAAGAATAAATATATTGTCACTCAACTAACTTTTTAATAAAATCTGTTGTCTGAAGGGCAACGACACTTCTGCACCCCTTTGACTCCATTTCCAGCATTTAGAAACTCTGAGGGAAAATTTTGGCCAATCACAAAACTTCCCAGATAAAATGAGTGATTGACAGTAGTAAGGACCAATCGCTCCATAACTCATCACTGAAGCAGCGTAGCAGCTCCCATAACTATGATATTTTGGGTTCATTTTTCCGAAGCAGCACGGAACAGCGTCGATCATCATCTCCATATGGGTACAATTGATCACTATGACCTGTTTCCACTGTATTTCACTGTCATCTAGAAAAGATTTACGTCTTCATCTTGTGAAAGCAAAGGTCGAACAGGATAATGAGCAGAAAGAATTATGTCTTATCTTCATATACAGATAGCAGCAGCATTTGTGGAATAAATCAACTTTATTTACCTTTATAGCTGACTTCAGCATTAAATAAAGTTGTTCTGTGCAAGTACTGCTGGAGTCTTTGACCTGCCACAAATGTTTTTCTTCCATATGCACTTTTGGAACTATGGGAGAACCATCTACTCATAACAGATAATTGACCTGTTGTTTCTTCTTATTACTGATAATGTTTATAGCTTTGGAAAAAAATCATCTTCCATTGTGAGAAGTCAACATTTGTCATTAATGTGACTGAAAGCAAATGCGAATTAAAAGTGTGGAAAAACACATTTCCACGTTTCCTTTGTAAATTGAATAAAGGAGCAATCTAAATCTGTAATTAACGATGACAAAAATAAATTTTCTCAAAAAATATAACACATAAGGACACTGATGTTGACTTTGTACAAAAAAATCATAGCTGGTCTGATAATTACAGTATTTCCAAAGCTGTTTTGTCTACATTTGTTATTTCGAGATCCAGAGTGTGATGTGAAAATGACAACTGTAGAACATACTTCAACCTGAAAATGTCAGATCAAGGAGCGTCCATCAGTCAACACTGCATCTGACTTCAGTTGAAGGTCTTTTATCTCAAGACAGCAAAAAATATGTCGTGATTTTAATGTAGTTGCATTAAAAATGCAAGCATGGCTGTTTGCAGTTTCTATAAATAGACAAAAAGTGACAACTGTTAAAACTTTGTCTGATTATGTGGAAACTGAGACTTTTTTTTTTGTCATTTGTGGAACATTTTATGGCGTTCTAAAACACAAGGAACATCTGGATGTATGGCGAGACCTTTACGTTGAGGTCACCTTGTGGGAAATGTGAGAAGGATGGATCACACCTGAGTATAAACAGTATATAAAACACTGAAGTTGCCAGATATAGAGACCAGATTGTCTACTTGATGGATAAATCTGCAGACGACAGCTGGAGCCACTGCTCAGGAGGACCAGGCAGACGGACATGCTGTTGAACTGGATGGAATTCTCCTTTAGGCCTTTTGAGGATCATGTTTACAGCGGCCAATTCAAGACTGTAGGTACATGGAACCTGTGACGTCTCAGTTATCGGACAGTTTGGAAAGCTGAACTGAAACGAGCTGAAGCAGACTTAAGAAAAATAGCGCATTCATGTCAATAAATGTCTTAAAAGTACGAAGATATTTTTATATCGTGCCATCACATGTGTTACATGTTGAGTCTGAAGCAATCTTTAAAATTCATATAGAAATTAAGTTATAAATCTGATCATAAACTACAGCTCATCACTGTATCTGGGGACCTGCTCAGATCATCAAACGCCTGAGCGCCATCAGAGACCTGCATGTTCTGCTATTTTTGTGTTTTTGTCATTTGAACTTTGTGTCTTGTTTTCATTTAACCATTCACTTCCTCTCTGGTGCCGTTTTGCATCTAAGTCAAGTGAAAATGAGCCATTCCTTGTATTGTTTTTAATGGGGATCAAACCAGCAGTGTGTGTTTATCTGTTTGTACTGACTTAATAAAGTGCTGTGCAGAGCTGCTTCTCAGTCTAAGGCTGCAGTTTATTCATATATATTTATTTTTATGAACCTTAAATAATAAAACAGAAGAAAAAATGATGTTGTATTTTACCATGGATTCAGATGACGCTCATACCTAAAGGAGCTAAACCCAGTCTCTTTTCCTGTGAAATTCATTCATCCAAAAAAAAAAAAAAGGTTGGAAACCATCTACAGGAAATTATGCAGAAATGTTTACATTTTATTAAAGTGAAAATGAAATGAATTAAAGCCCACAACAATATTCATGTCAGTGTATAGAATTATGAATTGAACAGAATGAGATTGCCTTTGTTAGTTTCTATCAATAGTACTATGAAGACAAATAATGAGCTAAACAGATGAAAATCAGCTGCTAGAGAAAAGAACATTTTGCATTTTACAAAAATGACTAATAGAATCCTTTGTAAATGCTGTATTTACAGTTTCATGCAGGAAAACCAAAACTCAATTTTAACTGTGGACTTTCAAAAACAGACAAAACAACAGACTTATATTTAAAGCTCTATTAAGTCAATAATCAGTGACTCACAAAACACAGTATGTTTCTATCTTGCATGTTGCTATGTTACATATTAAAGATGCATCCGTCTCATCCTCAAGTTCTGCAATAATAATAATAATAATAATAATAATAATAATAATAATAACAGATATTAGGCTGGATATCTGCAATCCACTTACAATACCTAGTAATAGCTGTTGACTATTTTCTGTGTCAAACATAGAAACAAACAGAATTCTATTAGTAAATTTTATGAATTGATATAATATAGAGGATAATACATCTACATCACTGTTAAAATGTACATGTTCAGACTATATGATCGTGCAGATAGATGTCATTTTGTACAATGGATTAATATCAGTGTGGTTTTTTTTTTAAATTTTTTGACTTATTTTACAAAATTGAGCACAGATATGTTACATTGACTCATTGTCTTCATTAAAACTGTTGATAGTCTCATAATCATCCCATGACGATGAAGCCTGTTCATATATGTACAGTAGTTCTCTGTGTGTAGCTCTGTTCTGGTGAGACGACAGCAAATCTAACATCTCTATACTATCGTCTGTAATGCTAATTTCCCATCTCCCCTTTTATATCTAAAACAAATACACTTGTTCAGCTGCATAAACTTGCAGCGTGGCAACACAAGCAGTTATTATGGATCATGATGTTTTAATATGAATTTAACCCTTGAAGCCGATGGTCCACAGGTGTAACTGTGGAGGTTTAAGGACTGTTTCTGGTGGAGTATCCTCTTCTGTTATCACCACTCAGATCCTCGTCGCAGTTAAGCAGGTGCCATTATTATAAGCTTATACTCTGTCCATTATCTGGACTGATGGGGAACAGTTTTGAGTCTCCATTTGAAGGCATCTGAGCAGCTTCAGCAGAATCTTTGTTTTGTGATGATGTAGCTGAGGCTGCTGACCCCAAAAATGTCACATGTTCCACTCAACCAGAGGCAGAGCTCCAATTAGCTGATTTTATGTTCATTTCAGAATCATAATAGATTTACATCATCCATCCATCTGTTCATCTTCTGCTTCTTATTTGGGCACAGACATTATATGACGATATATGATGTTCTGGTCATATAAGCCACCTCTACTCGCTCCATTGGATGTAGATGAACAGTGCCTCTATTTAAAGCTCCTCACATGATCTTTCTGAATACCCCATGAAGGAAACTACTATCTACTTGTGTCCACAGGCGACAGAAGAAACATAGATCGACTGGTAAATGACCACAATAACAAGAGAGATGTCGAAGGTTGTTCACTGGATTTAGAACACTCACAGCAGCTGTTTTCAGATATACTGGTGTAACTTTTGTCTAAGCTGTTTATTTTATTCAGATCAATACCTCATGTTATAAGTGGTGGTGGTCTTCACAGCAATGCTGAACCTTTCCCTATAATTTGAGTTCATTATAGTTAGTTGTATAAACACAAAATGCAGGTCATCCATTCATTCATTTTCTGAACTCATTAACCTGTATGTGTTGCCAGTTCATCACAGGCCTGACACAAACACCACAAACGACCATTCACTCTCACATTCACACCGACGGGCAATTTTACAGTGACCTATTTTGTAACTGATTTTACAATGACAGGGTTATTTCTTATTTCATTCGTTCTTTGTAAGGGTAACAACCTTGATCTGGTTGGGGAAATTATCCGTTGATTAACTGAGGTTTCACTTTCTGAATATCACCTAAATTGCAAAATGAGGAGACTTTTCTTGCACAACACAAACTCCTAATACAACCTGTCTGCTTGTGAGTGTTCTTGTAGTTATAATTTGGTCCATCTTTTGACCAGTGTCCAGTCCTACTCCATCCCTAATCAACTTTAATCAGCCTTTTCTCTGTTTTTTCCACTCTCATTCCACGTGGCACAAGCGGACCGAGGAGTCGTGACCCCACACCCTGAATATGGGGAACAGAGGCTCGGTGAATCTGGTGTGGAAGGTGTACAGGTGTGTCAAAGAGCGCCCACTGGACACTCTGTAGAAGGACAGGATGCCGGCCTTCCAGTCCAGGTACACGGCCAGTTTACGAGAACCGGCCAAAGGAACCTGAATGACGATGCTCTTGTAGTTATGATAAGCGCGGTAGCCATGGACAGAGCAATGCAAACTCCATGAGATTTTGTTGTATCCCATCACGGAGTCGTTGTCTGGACCTTTGCGCTTGATGCCTTTGTAGGTCACTCCGATCCCGGCCCAGTTTCCTTCCCACTCCACCTCCCAGTAGCAGCGCCTACTCAGCCCCTCTTGGAACAGCACTTGTACCCAGTAGACAAAGCGGTCTGGGTGATCTGGATAAGGCTGCTCCTCGATGCCCTGACTCACTTTTCGATTCTGATCCGAGAAGATGATTTGTTTGTGGGCGGTGTTGAGATCCAGGGTGAGTTCGCAGGCATCTGAAGGGAGGAAATCCAAGAATTAAGAAATGTAAAGACACCATTTAACAGCCACAGAATATATGAACTACATGTTACATCTTTAATTAGTGCACAACTACATTTGTACATTAATTAGGAAAAGAAATTCTGATACTTATTCGCTCCGTACAATTGATAATATATTGCTTTCCGTTCCATACCCCATACAGAACTGTATGTTTGTTTAATTCCAAGGTATCTGCAGGTTTGTGGAAGCCAAATGTACGACTTTATAAAGCATTTTTCAAGCTGGCTTTGGTCAAATTTAAGACTTTACATTCACAAAAATAACAGTACAGCAGGTGTCATAGTTATCGTCTTGAACCAGTCTTAACTATGTTTCAATCCAGCTAACGTTACATTTACATTCCGTCATGACTAATGTTTGCCTCATACCTGAACCGCTCCACCCATGAGTGATTATTGGTGGCTCCACTCATTCCCATCTCCGTTCGGACAAAATGGTCAACACTAATTATGCATTTGACAAGTTCCTCACAAAGATTTACAAAGCAAATACAGCAATATCATTTATTGTGTAGAATTTAGGATAAATTTAAGACTTTTTTTTAGATTTTTAAGGATCTGGAAACATCCTGAAGTCTGTGTGTATGATAATTTGCGTTTTTGTGCACTAAAGTGTTCAGTGTCAGTTTGTGTTTACTTTCAGAGGTTGTGTAATGTATGGTTTTACTGGTAAAAACTGACAAAATAATGACGAAATGACGTCCCGTATACTGCAATACCCGACTGTGACAAGCCAGAATCTACAACTGACCAGTACACATTCTGTTCATACTCAAGAAATAAACAGCAGCATCATAAAGAAAACAGTGTTACACATATAAACTCCATGCTGATGCCCAAAGATCTGGAGTGGAAGGTGTGATGGCCAAATATAATAATAATAATAATAATAGTGGATTAGATTTATATAGTGCTTTTCTATTAACACATCCTCAAAGCACGTACAGTGGATCCATTATTCGTTCACTCTCACAGTCACACTCTGGTGGTGGTAAACTACGTTTGTAGCCACAGCTGCCCTGGGGCAGACTGACTGAAATATAGTGTTCATTTGGTTGTATATTTCATGTAAAATTCACAACTTACACTTTCTGAGCCCTGGTTTAAACCAGTACTCTGCGTTGTGGTCCACTCTGAAAGAAATAAAAAAATATCATCAGGCTTGATCTGAGCATGTTATATTAAAATCTGATAAAAACAAAACAAAACATTACAGCAGTTAAAGCTGTTTTATACCTGAACTTCATCAATTCACATCTTTCTTCAACAGCATCAGAAATGACCTTTAACCCATCCAGTCCCAGGTGATTGTAGCTCAGATCCAACTCTCTAAGATGAGATGGGTTGGATTTTACTGCTGAGGCCAAATGTCCACACCCATTCTCTCTGATGTCACAGAACGACAGCCTGGAACAGAGAGATCAAATAACATCATCTGTTCCTTATGATAAAAACACACCCTCTGTAGCTGCTGAACTGGCATTAAATGGTTTTAAAGTGATACCTGAGGGTTTCCAGTTGACAACTTGTATTTCCCAAACCCGTGGAGAGCTTCTCTAATCCTGAGTCTTCGATGTCGTTGTCACTCAGGTCCAGCTCTCTCAGATTAACTGAGTGACAGCTCAGGACTGAGGCCAGATCATCACAGCATTTGGGAGTCAGACCACATCGGTTCAACCTTTAGAGACAAACAATGCACAAAAACAAACACTAAAAGCTTTGCAATGTCTTTCCCTTATTTTAATGTTATATTATTATTATTGTTATAAATAATACATGTCAAGATGTCATGTCAGTGCATCACAAAGTATGTAAGATGGAAGTTTTTGGACCCAAAATGTTGGTCTATTAGTCATCGGGGCTGATTCACTGGGATTATGAGTTCACAGTGTTTGATTTTGTATATTTAGAACACATATACCTGTCCCTATAATCTAATAATAATCTTCTCAGACCATGCTGGTAAGTGGCTGATTCCAGACCTGTTCTCTACTAAGTTCATGTTAATTATTAGGTGTCGGGAAATGCAGCATTATACTCTGCAAACAATGTCATTTGGTAACTTTGGATCTGAGGAAAAGCCACTATATATTTGAGTCTTGTGTTGAAAAACTTTGGGAACCACTGTTACATAACTAATACAGTATATTTCCTCTATAAACTGATACAGAAAATATAGAAATAGATACATAAACATTCACTGGAAAGATGGAAATAAATGCATAATGATATGAATTTAATTAAACACATTGCTCTTTGGTTGCCAAACAGTTAAGCAATGAGAAATAAAATCAAACCAAACATATAAATGGCAACTGCTTAATGAAGTGGTGAGATGGGAAATACTGCAATACTTCAAGTCTTGCAACTAGTGTTGCTTACAGTATTGTAACACCCAGACAAGCCTGCATCATTATTTACAAAACCGTCCCTGTCTCAGCTGTCTGAAATGTTCCTGTTCACTGGGGACATTCCAAACTTTGATCATTATGATGATTAATTTCTGTTGGAAACATTGACTCACCTCAGTGTCTTCAATCTGCAGTTTGGACTCTGGAGACCAGCGCAGAGAAGCTCGATTCCTGTGTCTTGTAGATGATTGTCACTCAAATTTAAATGATTCAGTTCATTAGAACTTGAACTGAGAGTGGCCGACAGAGACTGACAGCCAGCTGCAGTCAGATTACAGTCATTCAACCTGATGAACAAAGGCAAGGACAAGAGGTTTGCAAGAGGGTTTACCTTAATACCTTAGACAAATTTTCCCCACATCTTAAAATATTTTTGTCTAGTGGTGAATCTTTGTTCTAAACTGGACTTAGTGCTGCTTATTGAAAATGAAAACCATGAGTGAAACTCACATGGCTGATCTGGAGGCCTTAATGGCTGGTAAGAGTTTGTGAAGACCATCTTCTCTGTTGGAGTATTTCTTGAGGTGGATCTCCTTCGGTTTCTCAGGTGAGGTCAACAGCAGGAAGACCAGAGTAGCCCACTGAGCTGGAGAGCACTGGTCCATGACAGACTCACGGTCTGAGTCCATGTAAATCTGGATCTCCTCCGTCAGAGAGTGGTCATTCAACTCGTTCAGACAGTGGAAGAGGTTTATGTACCGCTCTGGTCTGCGAGCATGACTGATTTTCTCCTTGATGTAGCTGATGATTTCCTCATGACTTTGCATGTTAGGCTGTAACTGTATGTTCAGGCCTCGGAGCAGAGCCTGACTAGACTCCACAGAAAGTCCAAGGAGAAAACGCAGGAACAGATCGAGGTGGCCTTTTTCATTTTCAGTAGCCTTGTCCACTGCATCTTTGTGCAGTCTGGAAATCATCATATTCTGCGGCCTCAAGTTGAGCTTTTCTTTCATCAGGTTTACACCCTTGCTGTTGTACATCACATGGACATGCAGAGCTGCGAGAAACTCTTGGACTGAAAGATGCACAAAGCAGAACACCTTCTGATCCCTCCAGGTCTCTTCCCTGAAGACCTGAGTGCACACTCCACTGTTGACAGAGCCTTCTTTGACATCAATCCCACAGTCTCTCAGATCCTCCTCGTAGAAGATCAGGTTTCCTTTCTCCAACTGCTGGAAAGCCAACTTTGCAAGTGACAGAATCACTTGATCGTTGCCTTGTGAGTCCAGTTCTTGCTGTTTGGGGTACTTACAGTTCATCTGTGAGATCTGATGTACTATAAAGTGAATGTACATCTGTGTCAGGGTCTTTGGCATTTTGTCCCCTGCTGCTTTAGTGCACATTTCACCCAGTACAATTGACGAAATCCAGCAGAACACCGGCAAATGGCACATGATGTAGAGACTCCTTGTTGATCTTATGTTTGCAATTACTCTTTTGGCTAGGTTCTCATCATCAATTTTCCTCTTGAAGTAGGCTTCTTTCTGTGAGTTGTTGAAACCTCGTATCTCAGTCACCCGGTCGATGTACTGTGGAGGGATGCAGCTGGCTGCAGCAGGTCGGGTAGTTATCCACAGTTTAGCATGTGGTAGAAGGTTTCCAGTGATGAGGCTTGTCAGCAGCACACCCACTGAAGCTGACTGTGTGGCATCATTGCATCTCTCATTGCTCTTGAAGTCCAGACAGATCCTGCTCTCATCAAGTCCGTCCAGTATGATCAGAACCTTGTACGTCGTCAGGTCTTTGATTCCAGACTCTTTCAACCCTGGGGAAACTTCATAAAGGAGACCCATCAAACTTTTTTCTTCATTTTTCAGCAAATTCAGCTCCCTAAAAGAAAGGGGAAAGAGGAGCTGGATGTCTTGGTTGATGATATCCTCGGACCAGTCTAAAATAAACTTTTGTACCCGTATGGTTTTTCCAATGCCGGCTATCCCCATGGTGAGCACAGTTCGGATAGTTTTGTCTTCTTTGGGTAGGGGTTTAAAAATATCCTCACTGCTGATCGGTTGACTTTCCAAATGCTTCTTCTTATAAAAAGCTGCCTCTATTTGTCTGATTTCATGCTCCTTGTTGACTTGTTCACTAGCTCCCTCTGTCAGGTAAATTGTTGTATAAATCTTTTTTAATGGCACGGGCCATTCATCTGTAACCATCTCTTCCAAGAAGTGCTCGTTTTTCGTCTTCAGGTATGATTTTTGCTTCCGCTGATACAGGACAAGTTCTCCATAATGACCTAAAACCACAGAGGTATATAACATCAATAACAAGATTATTTCATGTCCCCCTAGGGCTGTGCAATATGACTAAAAGTTTGATAATCATGATAGATCCAGGGGGAGCTGGGTTATAATGTTTGCAAATTGTTTCTGGAGGAGGTTTTCTGTTCACTATGAGAACAATGTCTAATACTGACTGGTTATCACCACTAAGATCAAACATTCTAGTGTTAGCATTAACACTTAGCTTATGTGATTGAACTGGCTTAGTTTGTCTTTGGTAGACCAACAAAGTCTACATAACTCCAGTATCCAAATGCTGGCAGATATTGGTGTATGGGTGTGGTTTCAGATACAACAAAATAAACCATAGAACATAAAAATGAAGTTGGGGATGCACCAATGTATTGACCAAACAATGGTATTGTCATTTCAAGTGTCCATTCACCAAGTGTTAGGTAGTGATCTGTTGAATTATATTATAGTTTTTTTTTTTTTTGCTTTTTTAATGTGTATGTTTGAATTTGTGCTCAGAGATAATGTGATAAATGGGTGAAAGACTCTAAAATTTTAACTATGTTTTATGATTTCTTTGTTAAGCCAGAATCAATAAAAAACAAAAAAGGAAATAGAAAGTAACATGAGTATCAGCATGGAACAAATTGTAATAAATATCAGTATCAGTTGACAATTTTCTATCAGTGCATTGTAACAAATTTTTACATGTGTACACAGCATATCTCTATTTAAAAAAGTATTTTCTGTTTACCTGCATGCAACATATGTGGTCAAACCATACAGCGTTGTCCCAGCAGTAAAACTGTCTAGCAGCCATCTACTTAAACTCAGCCATCTGACCAAAGCCAGTAAAATGATTAAGTCTCTTACTTTTCTCAAGTGTGTCAGCATGTCCATCTTTCTTCATGGTCCTCAAAACATGTAGGGCAGTTTTTATGACTGCTTCCTTTATTTCAGCTTCAACATTTACCAGCTGATCATCCTCAGCAGATGCAGACTGGACCTGGTCAGGTCCCTTCAGAGCTAGTTTTAGGAGGGCCAATGACATCGTTTCAAACTCCTGAAAAGCAAATGATGCTTTTTATTTTTATGTCATAAATCAAACTCATTGTTTTTTTGGTGTTTATGAATTAAAATGCCCACCTTCATATCCAGGTTCTGTTGACTGTTCAATGTAGTCTCAGTGCTTAAAAAAACAAATTTGCAAAGTATTAGTATTTGTTGGAAAATTAAATCCAGTAAATATTTAACTGACTTCAACAGAGATTATTAATCTAAATGCAGTGACACCACTTGTCATATCTCCCTGTATGCTGGTGACAGATTGTTATTTTACATAGCTGTTTTTTCTTCCATTCAGTACTTGTTTGATGAATGTTGATTCCTTGTATTTAATGTATTGGAAATAAACAGATTTCATACATAAATATAATATATGTCATTATAACATGCAAAATATACAACAGGATCATTAAAACTAATTCAGAATTACAAGTATTGGCTCTGGGCTGGCAAACAAGATTAAGGTCAAAGACTAAAGTCTATTAAAGATGAGGGAGATGATAAAAGATCAGAACCCAACAACAAAATACAAATGTGTGACCCATAAAAGGTGACAAAATGTCCACATGTCCTAAAGGTGTACTTTAGAAGTGTGTTTGTTGAAGAAATGAAAAGTATTAAACCCCTCTATGAATGAGAATCTGATGGCCAAACAGCATTCTCTCCAGTTATTCAGTGTGAGTACCCATTCATGACCTCTTTCATATACATTTAAGAAGAAAAATTTGGTTGATTGTGGAAGCAGTGGATCGATCCTCTGTCAGGTTTATATCTCATTGTCTTCACAGCTCTAATCATGACAAAAATCTGAGTATATGTATAATGCTGAATACAGTATAATACCTGAGATGCGTTGCAATGGATAACATTTTCTTGGAACTAACATTCTGAATCATGGTTTGTAAAATTAACATAAGAAGAACATACATATGAGCCAAAGACAGACTTGAACAAAGACAATAAATACAAATTAATATATATATATATATATATATATTTTAATTTCTTGAGAATGAAATCTTTCCCTGTCCAATGTATGTCATGAGCATTTTACATCAGTGGGGCAATTTATTTTATCTCTTTGAGAAACAAATTTACCAAAAATGCATCAGAATTGCTATAATGTCTACCTTTCTACCAACTTTTCCACCGTCAAAGTAAAGTTGAATAAAATACACTATCCTGGAATATGAGGCTGCAATAGAATGTCAAAATCCCTTTCTAAGGTTTCAAAAACAAGTTAATGTTAAATATGCAGAACAGTCAGAATTCGAAAAGCCTTGTAACAATTAATATTACAATCAATGTGGTTTAAGAAACAGATGAGTAACAAATGCCTCCAGAAGAAATTTTTCAACAGAAATCTCATCTTACTTTTCTGCTGAAGGTCTGGGCTCAGCGCTGAAGAATAGAGGCTCATCTCTGGAGCAACCACTCTTTAGAGACATGGAGGTCAGGATGGAAACAGTGGATCCACTGTCAGGTTCATGTCTCCTCCTCTTCACAAGTCTAATCAAACACACCATAAATAACCTTGTGTCAGTCCTGCAGATAATACCCCTGATATAATTGCAAAAACAGATTATCACAGACAACAGCAAGGTAAAATAACACAGATAAAGACAAAGTGAAGAAGTAGAATAAAACAAACATATGACAGGTTCTACTAAGTCAGTATTTATTGAACAAAAGAACAAGACATAATCATCATCAATCAAATCATCAAATATGAGACCACTGACCAAATGACCAAATGACAGATTTGAACCAAATAAATAAATGAATGAATTTTCTAAAAAAAAAAAAAAAAAGAAAAAAAAAAGGGAATGTTATGTTAGGAAAATTTATTTTATCTCATTTCTCTTTCAACTTTATTGCAAGTTGAGTTTAAAGAGTTTTATTTAATCTCATCTGGACCCAAATTTACAAAAATACATCATGAATTGTCATATTGTCTACATTTCTACTGACAATGGATAATGGACAACCGGAATGTCCGGCCTTTAATCATAAGTCACAACATTATGTTGAAAACCCCTAAGTGTTGGAAAGGCACATCTGGATCATCCTACTTTACTGCTGAAGGTCTGGGCTCAGCGCTGAAGAATAGAGGCTCATCTCTGGAGCAATGACTCTTTAAAGACATGGAGCTCAGTGTCGAAACAGTGGATCCACTGTCAGGTTCATGTCTCTTCTTCAGGTATCTAATCAAACAAATGAAACAAATCCTAATTAGCCTTGTGTCAGTCCTGCAGATGATCAATACGACCCCTGTGGCTGTTGCTGTAATACTTGATAATAATAATAATAATAATAAGAAGAAGAAGAAGAAGAAGAAGAAGGAGCAGAAGAAGAAGCAGAAGAAGAAGAAGAAGAAGAGGAACAAAAGTGCTACACCACAGTTAAACAACACAGATAAAGACAAAGTGAAGAAATAGAATAAAACAAACGTGACAGGTTCTACTGTCAGTATTTATTGTACAAAAGAAAGGACATAATCATCATCAATCAAATCATCAAATATGAGACCACTGACCAAATGACCAAAAGACAGATTTGAGCCAAATAAATAAATGAATGAATTTTCTAAAAAAAAAAAAGGTGAATGTTATGTTAGGAAACTTTCTTTTGTTTACCTCATTTTACTTTCAACTTTATTGCAAGTTGAGTTTAAAGAGTTTTATTTAGTCTCATTTAGACTCAAATTTACAAAAATACATCATGAATTGTCATATTGTCTACATTTCTACTGACAATGGATCATGGACAACTGGAATGTCCGACCTTTAATCATAGGTCACAACATTATGTTGAAAACCCCTAAGTGTTGGAAAGGCACATCTGGATCATCCTACTTTACTGCTGAAGGTCTGGGCTCAGCGCTGAAGAATAGAGGCTCATCTCTGGAGCAATGACTCTTTAAAGACATGGAGCTCAGTGTCGAAACAGTGGATCCACTGTCAGGTTCATGTCTCTTCTTCAGGTATCTAATCAAACAAATGAAACAAATCCTAATTAGTCCTGCAGATGATCAATACGTCAATGCATTGTTGCTGCAATACTTGATGATAATAATAATAATACTAATACTAATAATAATAATAAGAAGAAGAAGAAGAGGAAGAAAAGTGCTACACCACAGTCAAACAACACAGATAAAGACAAAGTGAAGAAATAGAATAAAACAAACATATGACAGGTTCTACTGTCAGTATTTATACAACAAAAGAACAAGACATAATCATCATCAATCAAATCAAATAAGACCACTGACCAAATGACCAAAAGACAGATTTGAACCACATAAATAAATGAATGAATGGATGAATTAATTTTCTAAAAAAAAAAGTGAACGTTATGTTAGGAAAATTTCTTTTGTTTATCTAATTTTTCTTTCAACTTTATTGCAAGTTGAGTTTAAAGAGTTTTATTTAATCTCATCTGGACCCAAATTTACAAAAATACATCATGAATTGTCATATTGTCTACATTTCTACTGACAATGGATAATGGACAACTGGAATGTCCGACCTTTAATGATAGGTCACAACATTATGTTGAAAACCCCTAAGTGTTGGAAAGGCACATCTGGATCATCCTACTTTACTGCTGAAGGTCTGGGCTCAGCGCTGAAGAATAGAGGCTCATCTCTGGAGCAATGACTCTTTAAAGACATGGAGCTCAGTGTCGAAACAGTGGATCCACTGTCAGGTTCACGTCTCTTCTTCAGGTATCTAATCAAACAAATGAAACAAATCCTAATTAGCCTTGTGTCAGTCCTGCAGATGGTCAATACATCAATGCATTGTTGCTGCAATACTTGATGATAATGATAATAATACTACTACTACTACTACTACTAATAATAATAATAATAAGAAGAAGAAGAAGAAGAAGAGGAGGAAGAAAAATGCTACACCACAGTCAAACAACACAGATAAAGACAAAGTGAAGAAATAGAATAAAACAAACATATGACAGGTTCTACTAAGTCAGTATTCATTTAACAAAATAACAAGACATATAAGTGGCAGTTATCTGCATAACAGTGGTAAGATACAGTGGTGAAATAGTGAATACCATGACCAGGGATCAACAGATTCAGGCTGAACAAGACAGGGCCAAGAACTGACCCTTGTGGGACCCCACATGACATCAGAGCAGTTGTCCAGAGGTGAATTTGTTGATAGTGACTCTGTAGACTTTGATAATATATACACAATAAAACCGAATTTTAGAGCTTTTTTCCCATTTCTCATATATGAAATCTTCAAACATGATAATTAAAAAAATACATATATATTTAATGAAGAGACAGATTTGAGCCCAAAAAAATAATGACACACTCAGTAGATTCTCATGTAATGTAGTCATCCAGCTTTGAGCTTTGAGTTTTTATAGCTACAAAAGCAAGTAAACATACCTTTGTCTCCTAGGTTTAGAAGTTGGACTGTGTGGTAAAGGCGCTGGCTCTCTTTGAAGGTTGATGTCTTTCATTTTCAGAACTTCAGAAGCAGATACAGAACAGTATTGCTGCAACTTAAAAAACAAAAAACAAACAGTATACCTTTATATCAGCTGCTTCATTAGATCTTTAACCCTACACTATGAACATGAACATGTGAAACATGTATCAGATCACCAGGACTCATTTCACCAGTTAATACACTAAATATACTGTACCTGTGTTTAATTTTTTTCTGATTTCCTCTGCTTGTCTGTCCCTCTGCCTCCCATCTGAAACAGGGATGGAAATGCAGTGTGAAAACAGCTTAAACCCATGCACTTCTGAACACAACATGAGGTTTTGGATGATGAAAAATAAATACTTCATGCACTTACAAATTTGAGCTACTGAGTATTTTGAGTATTTCCATTTTATGTTACTCAATATATGTTACAATTTTAGTACTAACCATCTAATAAGCTTTTAAAATCATTAAAGATAAGATTATATATCCTTTATATCCAATATTTTGGGAGATATTAGTTATTTGGAATACAATAGCCTTACAATCACATGGCCATGGCTAGAACGCTTTGGCGGTGACTGCTGGACAAATGCGGTACAGCATGCACAAATACACAACAGCATAAACACTACCACACCTAGAACCTGTGGATCCGCACACGTCAACGCGCTACTAAAACTATATGCCTTATGTGACTGGAAAGACATATTCACTTTTATGAGAATGTTGCATCCTCAAAGAGACATGACTTCGTCCTCCTTCTGGGAACTTTATTACCCACAGTTCAGTGTTGTAGTTTAAATGAAGTATCTCATTTTCACAACTAACACACGTTTGCTCTCCATATACATGCTCACGTTAGATTCTACTTCTCATCTATCTTTTCACAGATTAATGAAATGTCAATTATTCCAAATATTTATAGTTCACAACAGAAACACACAGGTTGCATTTCTAATTGTTATTGTACAGGAATCCTCTCCAGAGTCATAAGCTTCATTTAGCAATTTACACATTTTTTCAGAAAGCAATACCTTCATTTATTGAATTATTTTAATAGATTTTAAGAATTTTAAGTATTTTGTCTTTTACTTACTCTTAGGAAGACTCTTGAAACTTTACTTCTTGTTGCCATCACTTGAGCAAACACACCGTGTACTTCCTGAAGCTAAATCGGGGTGGTGTGTCGACCTCTTTCCTTTGAGACCACTCTGTAGGGGAAACACATTATACATACATATATATTTAGCTGTAGCACTGACCTCTAAAGAACAACACAAGCAATAGATTCAAAAGGAGACTACATTATTGTGTACAGCTGCTCATGACTCAGCTGACTGTAAAAAAAATATGAAGAAGTTGGAAAAAAAACAGAAGTACAAAACAGGGAACCTCTCACCAACATGTTATGAAACGTGTTGTTTTTACAAAAAACAATAATTTGCTTTACCAGTCAGACAAATCCCAAGACGCAACAAAAAACAAGCAATGACAGAAAAACAAAGACAAATGAGGACGTTGTCTAATAAAAACATGCCAGACAACCCAGTATGTGACAGTTCAGCACAGAGACTCCACATGAATACTGCCTCTGGTGGTGCTCAGTTATCTGAGTGGGATGTCTGAATACCTGGGATGTTTAACATACTGTATCTGTTCTGAGGAATGTTGCAGTTCAAGATGCCAATCAATCAATCGAATTTTTATTTAGAGAGAGAGAGAGAGAGATTGGCGGGAAGGGGGGAAATAGGGGGAGACACATGGATGCACAGCAAACTGAACTATACCTTAAAAACTATAACAGCTGGTGTTAGTATAATTACCAAATACTAGAACAAATATCCATAACTGTTAATACTACTACTACTACAAATACAAGTATTAACAGTAGATATACTACTACTGCAGCCATTCGTACCAATAATAGAAACCTCTACAGAATATTTCAGCCACCGTCTACCTCTATTTCAACATTTTAAGCACAATTCAAACACACACTTTGTCAAGCACATTATCTGTTAGGGGAGAAGAATCTGGGGTGAAAAAAAAAAACCTTGATTTTTGTCAGTGTTATGGATAATAGATTTAACTGGTAGTTTTCTGGCTGTGTTAACTGAAGACAAAGCTTGACTCAAAACAACTCTTCATAACTAAACCTTTAGTCCATATGTGACTGGAGAAACACATTCACGATGAATATATCATAAGATGCAAACAAGCATTTTAGAGTTTTGTTGTGCAAGAAAGGAACACTATTGAATTTTCAATTTATATTATTAAATTGAATTCATTTGATATATTGTCAACTTTAGACTAAGCACTGAATGTTTTTGACAGTTGGTTTTGTGGACCAGGAGGCCACACCCCCACTTCCTTGTTTACAACTGAACATGTTCTCTTGACAAACATGAGAAGTTATTTTTCACTTATCTGCTTAGAGGCTAAAGATAAGACAAGTGCAGGCAAACAGTCGAGAAATGCATTGCAGACCTTATCAGACTGCACTGACCTTTGCACAAATGCTCATATCACTTTAACTAACTAAATGGTATTTGCAGCAATAAAACAATAAAATAATGCAATTTAACCTGTAAAATATCATTGTGCATATTTACAGCACTGTGCAAAAGTCTCAGACAGCCTTTAGATTTGTTGTTTTTGCAGGCAACAGGTGCACAGTATTGAAAAACACACACCAATCAGAAGTAAACAGCTTCAGTAGGGGAGGTCAGCATTATAATCTGGAAGCTTTCTTAATAATAACTGCAGCAAGTGTGTTATTACACACCTTCAGAATGTCCCAGAGGCTTTCATGGTGTTGATGGTAATCCTTCTGCAATATTCAGATTTTTTTCTGAAATGTATTTTTGTTTTTAATGCTGTTTACATATTCCTGCTGTACATATATTACTACAAAGGCTGAGAAATTCATATTTGTGGACGTGCATTTAAGAAAAACACAGGAATATTGTACTGTGCACATATTTTTGCTTATTTGTTGGAGACACTTATTACAAAACTGCAAAAACAACAAGGCTAAAAGGAGCGTGAGACTTTTATACGGTACTGTGCATAGGTTTAATGACGTAAAGAACAAAAAAACTCACCTGTTTTAGTCCATTTATGTAGGAGATCAACTCCTAATGGCGCGGGAGACGACAGAATAAAACCGCGGTTGTGGCGCAGTCAGAAATAGATGCTTTACTTTCACTTTCTCTGATAAACACACACACCCACAGCATGGATGGGGGATGGGATTGGACCGGTTGGACCAGCGGGAGAGATTTTTGCTGTAAACACGTCTGGATTGTGTATAAACAAATATTAACTCGCACATTTTAGACTGTTGGGGGTTAAATTACAGTACTACGGAGCCTCCAAAGGGACATCGGAGAAAATATTTTTTGTATGCACGAGCCCCTAGGAGCATTATTAGACTAAAAAAAAAAAGTCAAATAAAAAATCACAGTGGTTCGGGACACTTGTTTTATTTTCAGCTAATGCTATATTTTGCTGAAAAAGCAACTTATTCTTCAGGTTTCTCTGTTTCGATATAATAGTCTTTGAATTTACTCACATTTACAAGGTCAGTAAATTAAATATAGGAAAATACCTGATTTTCACTGAAAAGGTTATTATTATTATTATTATTATTATTATTATTATTATAAATAATGTAAATGTCGTAAATAAATAAACGTTCTTTTGGAACTCACCACAGAAATAGTTATAGATCTTTAAGTGTTAATAGTGTTAATCTTAAAAAACAAAAACAAAATTAATGATCGAATAAAGACAAAAGCAGTTCAATTATGAAAAGATAAATGTAACTGAATAAAGCTTCCCCCCCCCCCCCCACATTAAAATATGGAAAACTTGCAAATGTAAACTCATTATAGAGACTGTGGTGGTTTGTAGGTGGTACACATACATTCATTTTGAAACCGTGTTGTTCTACTTTCATTTTTAATTTCTCTTTAAGTCCTTTCGGTATAGATATGACTGGATGAGCAAAACTTAACCCCAATGTTAAGTTGTCAGGAAACACCCACATAAAAAAAAACAAAAACAAATGAACATCACATTGTCTGGACTCTAAACAGTAACATTCCCTTTAAAACAGGATGTCACAGAAAGAAAAGCTGAAGGTGACGGTTGTAGCAGGTCAAAAAACTCACTAGAATTAAAACTACAGGACTTTCTTTGTATCACTAAGCAAAAAAACACTAAAACCCCCCCAAAATAATTACCTTAGTATTTTGTAATTATAGTATGGACTCTAACAGTCTAAACCTACTGCGATATAAACTCAGAATATGACATGAAATTCTGTTTTTCTCTGATTTTTGGCTCCTAGTTCAAAAGTAATCACATTTTTTCACTAAAATTTCCAGTTCATCTTATATTCTATTATAATGTTGTGCTTATTTCAACATTTGACTAAACTATAAAGTGTCTTGCCATCAATTAGGTTTGTTTTTTGTCTACCTAAACATTGTATGACTGTGGGAACCCTGAAGAGAGAATACTGAAATTTTTGGTCTTCTAAAGAAATTTTGCTCACCTGGAACAGCTCTGATACCTTCACCCTCATAAATGTTTATATATATCACAAAGAATCTTCAGGTAAATGTGGTCAGGTAAACATCAGGTTATTTTCTCTTCACACAAAATTAAAACCACAGAGACCATTTTGTTCAAAAGGTACAATTTTAATCTGCAAGTAAATTACAGTTAATCTGTAAATTCAACAACTAAATTCAGACAAAATGTGATCAGCAATGACAAACCAAATGAGTGTGTATCCAAAAATAGCTTTATCTAATGAAAACATATGTACAGATTTTAGTCCAGAAAAAAAAAAACTGAGTTAAAAACAAAGATTCGACTGGGTTTTACATTATCGACATAAAGACATTTTCATCCTTTATTTTATCCTGGAAAACTTAGTTTGTTCACCAAATGTGTCTTTTTTTAACAGTAGCTCTTTTAAACCCGATAGACACAAAGTTTTAACCTAAATTTGTCGTGAAATCTTTTGACTGAACTGTTCTGTAGAAATCCCCTCTTTCCTTTGGACTCGACTGAAGGTACAAAATGTGTTGCATAAAAAAAGTTAATGATGTGGGATCATGTGGCGTTAATTTGAAAACCTATACACAAGTCAAGCATTTATGAAAAAAAAAAAAAAAAAACAACAATCATGTATAAAAACAAATCATGTGATATGAAACTAATGAAAAAAGAAGCTGCTGGACATTTCCTCGCCTTCAGGTTCATGTGATGAGCTGTGGAGAGAATACAGATGAAAATGATCAATCTGAACACATTTTAGACCACCTTTAGAAAGTACTGAAAGTAGTGTTTCTACTTTCAGACATTAAAAATTTACATTAGAGTGTTTGGAATAAACAGCTCTGAAGTAGTATTTATATAGCACCATTCATACACAACGCAATTCAAAGTGTTTTACAAAGGCATAAAATTACATTAATATCATAGAGAATAAAACATTACACCAAAAGAAAGTGCAGAAAAGATACAAAGATAAAAATAAAGAATAAGAGGTAGTTAAAAGCTAAAAACAGTCTTCAGTAAAATTGAGAAAATTAGTCAAAATTAAAATTGTGAGTGTCAGTGCAGGTCAGAGGTCAGTGTCAGTGCAGGTCAGTGTCAGTGCAGGTCAGAGGTCAGTGTCAGTGCAGGTCAGTGTCAGTGCAGGTCAGTG
>JAPQRQ010000009.1:17685844-17702074 GCA_037367365.1 Apogon talboti
TCAGTGTCAGTGCAGGTCAGTGTCAGTGCAGGTCAGAGGTCAGTGTCAGTGCAGGTCAGTGTCAGTGCAGGTCAGTGGTCAGTGTCGGTGCAGGTCAGAGGTCAGTGTCAGTGCAGGTCAGAGGTCAGTGTCGGTCCTCTAATCAAAGGCAGCTGTAACAAATGAGTCTTTAACCTTGATTTAAAAGAACAGTCTCAGCAGACCTGCAGTTTTCTGGTAGTTTGTTCCACATGTGTGGAGCGTAAAAACTCAAAGCTGCTTCTCCCCATTTGGTTCTGACTCTGGGGTCAGAGGTCAAACCTGTGCCAGAGGATCTGAGTGGTCTGGATGGTTCATACGGTAAAAGGAGGTCACTGGTGTATTTGGGCCCTGAACCATTCAGAGCTTTATAAACTAACACCAGCATTTTAAAGTCTATCTGCTGAGAGACAGGAAGCCAGTGTGACGACCTCAGAACTGGTGTGATGTGGTCGACTTTTTGGGTTCTCGTGAGGTCGCGAGCAGCAGCATTTTGGATCAGCTGCAGTTGTTTGATGAACTTTTTAGTCCGACCTGTAAAGACACTGTTACAGTAATCTAATCAGCTGAAGGTAAATGCATGGACCAGTTTTTCCAGGTCCTGCTGAGACATGCGTCCTTTAATCCTAGAGATGTTCTTCAGGTAAACTGTCTTTGTAATGGCCTTAATGTGGTTTTGAATGTTCAGGTTCTGAGTAAATGGCTACACCCAGATGTCTGGTCTGACAGCTGGGTATAGTTGTAATAATTGTGGCACATCCATTTTGAAACTACGAAAACTACTTATACACATATGAAACTCAAACAGAAGTGAAACCAAAGACAAACACAGCTGTAGGTTTTTATTCTACAGGTGTGTGTGTATCAGCTGTTTCCCCATGTGAAATAACCTGATATCGTTTACATGTACGTGTCTGTTACTCACAGATTTGACTGTCTGTTTGATGAAGTCCTTCTTGCTGGTCAGGTCGTGGTCTGAGTAGGTGTCAAATACCTGAAACACAACAAAGCACCTTCAACTTCCAGCTGAATACAACTTCTGAGTTCTTCCATAAACAGTATCACCGCGTTGACTCGTGTGTGTTAATCTAACAGGTCCAATAGACCTTTCCCATGCTACAAAAGAAAGCACTGATGTGAATAGAAACAGACTTCGAACTACAATAAATGCTGCTGGGTTTCACTGATAAATATGGTGAGAAATGGTTGAAAACCCATTTTTACTCAGCTTAATTTTTAGACAATCCAAGGACAGGCAGGAAGTCTGATCAGTAAACCCCAGGGCGCTGCGGTACCTTCTGACAGATCTGTTTCATGGTCATCTCCTCTAGGTTTGCATCCTTCAGTAGACTCTCCACCGTCTCCTTCAGCTGCTCGTCCGTCGGGGCCTTTTTAATCATCTTGATGAGCGGCTCGTCGTCGTCTGAACTGTCATCTGCTGCACATGGAATACACGCAGACATCAGGCGATGCTGGACAGAGGACTCAACATGGTCCTCGACAGGACAATACCAAAATCTCACAAAAAGACGCGCAAAGTAGCTGAGTATTGAACGTTACTGAAATAATATGGAAATGGTAAATATAAAGCAGGTGTTCAGTTATTTAATGTCTCCACACAAGGCAGACAGCTGAGGGAAATCACAACTTTTTTTTCCTATTCTGTCATTTAGAGGCAAAAAGTCCATGGTTTCAGGTCTAAAGTAATTATCTAAATCGTTGAACATTTAAGCGTGAAAAATATGCGAGCTCACCTGTGTTTGTGTTCTTTTTGCCGTTGCTGCTGCTGTCTGCCTTCTTTGTCTTAGCGGCTGGTTTGGCTGCAGCCTGTTTCTTCTTCTTAGGCTACAAAGAAAAAAAAATGTTCAGCTTCATGACAAGGGTTTGCTTCAAAGAAAACACATCATGCATCAGCAGCAAACAAATGGGAATCATTAAATACACACAATGCTTCGAATGCATGTTTCATAGAGGCTAAACAGCATTTTGTTTCTTAAAAACCCTACTGTGAATGATCCATCTCTACTACTTTCTGCACAAATGATTATTACCAGTTCTGTGTAATTCTAAATGAATGTAGTTAAATACTGATACTTATAACAATCAATCTATCTGAATGACAGTCTGTTAAAATAAAAGGTTTGGAACACACAAGTCCAAACATCCGCTTGTACCTTTTCGTCAGAGTCGCTGGCACTGTCCAACGCCGAAGCCTCCTTTCTCGGCCTCTTTTTGGGAGGAGCCGTCTTCTTCGCTGGTGTCCTCTGTCGTTTCACCGGAGCTGATTTCTTGGACGCAGCCTTCCCTCGACCTGACGTCTGTTTGGGAGACTGAACACCAAACATTTGATTAAAACCTGGATGGTTTTATTTAATGTCAAAACAACCCTCAACACATTCTAATGCATTAACGTATTTGTGCCTACCACGTCATACTAAGTCCATGTACCATATACTTACTCTAATAGTCTTTTTTTTTTTGAGTGGACTGAAAATCACTGTAGACGTAAACTCACAGATGGTGCTGATTGTACCGTTATAATTTTCTTTTGTCTCCCATTAGAGTAGATAGTTCTTTTTGTTGTGGTGTTTGTTGTTTTATTTGCTTAGGGGTGGTGGTGGATTTCTTTTTCTCACTTTTTCTGTTTTGTGATGTATTTTATGTCTGTTCTTGAAAATGTAAAAAATCTATAAAAAACAAAACAAAACCAAAACTGGCTGGTTTTTACATGAATGTCTTATAAGGACTCCTTCTCTACATCAGTCAGTCTATGTTGGACTGTAACCACGTTATTCTGATTCTTCTATGGGTGAATGGTCTTCACATATAAAAGGTGAAGTGACCAGTGACAGTAACCCCAATAGGCAAAACTTTAATATGTCACTGTGTTTTGAGAGACAAAAAAAAAAGGCAAATTTTCACTGTGTCAAGGGTCAAGAGATTTTTTTGTAAGTCAAATATAACATACTGTATGAATCACAAATAGTTAAAAAGAACTGAGAAAAAAATTAAGTAGTGAAAAAATACAACAATCAGACATAGGTCTGATGCAAGAATAAATTGGCAACACATTGAGTCTTCATCAGCGTGTAAGACATAAGACTGAAAACCACAGTGCACCATGGGATGTGAATCACAAATTCCTTGTGCAAGTTGTTGTCTCATGAATAATGCAATCCCATGATGCACAGAGGTTTTATATGAGGATGTCTTGTCTTATGACCTGATGAAGATTCAGAATGAGTTGGCGATGGTGTCCCTGTAGATAAAGACTTTTTGTATCAGTGCCTCCAACTTGTTTCTGGACGTCACTTTATATTTTTGCACTAACATTGTGAATATTGATTTTTCGTTTCTTTCCTTCATACATTCCGTCCCTGTCCTTGATGAGCACCTGATCCTTTATATAGATTGACATTTTGTGTTTTTTGATATAGTTAAGTATGTACGACTACTTTTGTTCAACAAACTATATCTTTAAAAAATACAAGTTTATACCATTTTTAAAAAAGAAAAACACTATTAGTAAAATAATCCACATAATTGAGATAATCTGTTGCATCTTATTTGCAAAGCATGTGGTTTATCTGACAAATCACCACACTTAGGAAACAAATGTTTGATAACTTGTTTTTCCAAAAGGAAAAACAAAAAAGTAACAGTTTCTCTTGGGATCTGCATGAATATCTAAGTTCTCCAAAAGGTGAGTGTGTATCCCTGAAAATCATAATCCAAAAGCTTATCTCCTGTTTTTATTTTATCACTGAGGTGACAAACTGCTGAGTTTTTGTCATTTTTCATCAGTATATTATTCATCTGTATAATGCTGATGAATTATTGCAGCTCTAAACCAGATTCTTTCTGCTCTTAATCTCTGCATCTTCAACCAACACTTCTGTCCTTCATAAACTGAATAAGCCTCACCTCATCATCATCATCATCATCATCCTCATCTTCGTCCTCTTCCTCCTCAGACTGCTCTGATTTGTCCGACTGGTCCTCCTCTTTCTCAGACGGTTTCTCCTCTGTATCCGAACCCTCCGCCTCGGCCGAAGCCCCCGCCTTCTCATCGTCTTCATCCTCATCTTCGTCGCTGCTTGAGTCCATGACGATGGCTTTGGACTTACTTCCTGCCTTGGATTTCTTTGGACTGGACGATGAGCTGTGGGGTTTGGGTTTGCTCTTCTTCTTGGTTTTGGTGTTCGAGTCGTCACCGGACAGTTTTTTCTTTGACTTCTTCTTTTTCTTTGTGGGCAGACGCTGCTGATAGACACACAGTTCAATCAATCACTGATGTTTAAACAGTTTTTAAAACCAGAGTCAACACACTCTCTACTCACCTTCCCGCTGTTTTTTGGCGAAATGAGAAAAGTCAAAATTCTGTCGACCAGATCTGAGTGGGTTCCTTTCTTCTCCAGATCCAAAACACCACAGACAGCCTTCAGTTTGGTGTTTGTAAAATGTGAATTCCTGCATCCAGAGACACGATGGGACATTATTCCATCAAAATGACTATTAAAATCAAGATAAAAGCAGGTTACTCATGCTTTTAGCAAATGTAGTGATTTTTAAAAACATATTCAAATTAAGAAAGATGAAGTCACATGACCAAACTAAAGATTATTTTCTTAGACACCAACCAAACCCACTTCCAATCTTTCATCCACTATTTTAAGATACACTTACTTTAGGAGTTTGTCTCGTTTTTTGGTGTACTGTTCGCTGTCCATGTCAAAAGAAAAACCATTAAACTGTCGCAAGTTCTTCCTTATTGTGGACATCTGATAAACGTAAAAAATAAATAAATAAATAAATCAGTGTTATTACGTAGTATTTGATTTTACATACAGAGACAAAATTACAGAAAAATATATTTTACTGCTCAGTAAATCAGTTTTTTTTATTTTTTATTTTTGTTGACTTGTTTCAATACAGTTTTCACCAATTTGACCAGTTTTCCTTCCTTTTTACCAGGGGTTTTCACATTTGTTTTAATCTTAAACAAATATTCCAGAAAAGAGTGTTGTTAGATAGACTATTTGACACATTCAACATATGACAATTAAACTTCAGTCTGCAACAGGGTATTTTCTACTTCAAATACCCAGAAGAACTAAATTGTTTTCTCTCAGCAAAAGGTATCCTTTTGATCAAATAATGACAATCCAGTTAAATCCCCCAAAATTACAGGGAAAACCCTAAGTGTAACATTTTTAACATTTCTCTTCAGTGTAAATCTGACACGTTTACTGGTTCAATTGTTTTGTGAATTTTATCAGTACAGTTCAGGAATGTAAACTCAGGAGTGAAAAAGGCTGCAACGAAGCAGTTCTCCAAGATTTCTGGGCTTATACTTCCACATAAAGAAACGGTTTCAAATATCAGCTCTAATATATGGAACTACCTTCAGTTTTTGCATCAACATAGAGAAAACCCTAAGACTTTGAATCCATGGAAGAGAAAAAAACCAAAAAAAACAAAAAAGAAAATTCCTGTCAAAACACACTGAAGAACTTGTGTATCCAAGTGTTTTTGATTGTTTTAATTTATCCTACAGGTCTCATTTCTCTAAACTTTGAGCAATAATTTGGACAAACATATGTTATGTTTTTAATTACACTACTTAAATTAATATAATCTGACTTGTCAGTGTGTTTGTACCTTTCCAGGTCTGTCATACAGGATGGTGTGCAGAGGCTTCAGATCAGCTGGTTTCATTCTCCCGATATGGTAACTGGTACGGGGAATGTCTCCCAGTTTATCCCCACTGCCTGAACAGATGGGGATTTAACAAACAGTATTCAGACACATTTCAGCAGAGACCTGAGGGTTCATTTGGAAAAACTGAAAACAAATTAACTCCTTATTCAAGTGTGGCTGTGGAACTAAGTGGTTGAATCCAAAAGCATTAAGGTAAAAACTGAATATGTGTTTATCAATGTAAAAAAATCTTACCATCTCCGATCTTCAGCTTCTCCATCTGCTTCGGTGCCTGGATGTCGAGCCTCTCCACAGATTTCTTTGCTCGCTTCCCCTCAATAATTTCACCTGCAGCAGCAAAAAGAGAGGACACAAGAAAATCATTAACTAAAAGTTGAAGAACATTGAATTTGTTCAGTAAAACCACTGTTCCTGAGTAACATCTATACTTGCATTTCCCACAGACTTCACCTAGAGGTTTATTAACAGCTGCCACAGTTGACCTGTTGACCCATTTTAGCGTTTTTCTTGTACATAAGACATTGTCAACAACATACTGATTTTCTTTTTATTTTTTTTCCTTGTTTCTGCAAAAAAATAACTAAGAAGAATGAGTATGTTGATGAGTAAGATCTCTGCACAAATGTGTCCAAAACTGATCCAAACAAATACACTTTGATAAGTTACATTTATCAATGTAACATGGCAGTGTTCATCTCAAATATGTTTAACTGTCTTTGTCACTGAATTAGACAATGAAACACACAAGCACCTCCCTGAATCACATAGACCAAAACTACAAATAAATCTAAAATAAATATAATGGTTGCTTTTATTACTATTATAATAAAAGTGCAACAAATGTATTATAAGGTACACTAAATTATCCCATTTAAATGTGTGACTTTGAAACCCACCTTTATTTATGCAGTCTTAATGTCACAATAGTATGAAACATTTTAGTGAAATAACTGGTATTTTTTCCAACAAATAATGAGTAGGGATAAAATTGCTGTGTTATGTCTTGTTATCTTTGTTGCTGGTCAAGGTCTTCATAAAGACTGAATTTCACTATATGTCATAAGGTAGTACCCAACGATTATTTTAATTGCTGATTGATGTATCAGTTTCCCAAAGCCTACCATGAAGTCTCATTAAATAAAGAGAGCAGTGGTATACCCCATGAGCTGCTTTTATCCGGACTCGAGTCCTTCTGTGACGTCTCCTGCTGGTCCTCCACTTCTTCTTCTGACACTGCAGAGCTGTCCATCACCACCTCCGCCACTTCACTCATATCTGCACTATAGCAGGATGTCTGAGAATAAACTTACCCTGTAAAAAGAGATATCTACATGAACTTCTGCCTACTGAGACCACATCTCTTTCCACAGGAGGGTGTATGTCAGGTTGTTCAGTACGACATGACATACAACTGGAGACCTGTAGCACTTGTTTCAACCTCAATTTAGGATCTCGACTTCTATAAAAATGCGATTTTATACAAGAGCGTTAGCATTTCACAACTCGTGCTGTCAATATAGTAAATTGAGATTACTTGTCAAACTACAGTACCTAAGGTCAGCAATTTACTTCAATACATGACCTGTAAACCTCAAATCATTATGATGGAAAAAGAAACTAAGATTTGGTAAAATGTGTTATCCATACACAGCTTTGCACAGAACATGGCCCAACAGGAGGAATGCCCTCTAAACATCAAAATAAAGTTTACAAGCCGCATTAAGAAACACATTTCATAAGGTTTCAAGTATGCCGATTAGTAGTATAGGTTTATAAAAGTAACATGAGGCTGAAAAGCGGCCAAGATGATGCCATTTTCTTCCAATTCGATCAATTTCTCCATTAAAACAGCATCACTTTAATCGGTGTCTGGGGGGTTACCGTTTACAAACAATACGCGCTAAACTTGTTTAACTTCGCTCGGTGAAAAAAACTTGCTTATTCAAACACTGTAGTACTCACACAGGTTTCTGGGTTTCTCTGTGAACATTTCGATTTCTGTTTATATTAAAAGAATGTTTTATATCGTCCGGGTTGATGTTTTGTTTCCTTCTTCCTTCACAATAAACGTCGGAGCGGATTGGCGCGTTTCAAACACATTAGCTTTTCCGCCTCAAGTTAGCGCACATCTAGGCTCAGGTAAGAAACGCACCATGCCGTTACCACCGCGGAGTTTGGCTGATGCTGTTGCCGCTGTTTGGTGTTTTCCACATAGTTTAATAGCCAAATAAAGCGATATCGTTCACTACTAAACGGCTCCATGCTGCTAGCAGCTGTTTGCTAGCACTGACGTTAGCTGCATGGTTAGTGACGTTCACTCACAGGGCTACTATTTTAACACAAACACATATATGTGGTGAATGTACAGGTCCAATAAAACGAGCCAGTAAACTATTTAAAGTCACCTTTTATACAACCTTTCACAGCACTGTGTTACTAAAACAGAAAATAAAAGTTTACCTTGTTTTGAAGCAGAGACCTGCAGCGTCTTCTGCTGTCAGTTTCTTGTTTTTGATTTCATGATGGCGGTTTCATTTTAGGGGCGGGGATTAGCGCGGCGGCCAGCTCCCTGATTGGACAAAACATTCTTCTTCGTTTGGCGCTAAATAGTTTTAAATATTTTAATGCTGCCCCCTGTGGCCATTTGCGGAGTTACACCCTGTCAACAATTTCATGTTAACAGCCAAATGAGGAGTGTTTCAGTATCCTAATTTCCTAAATTGTTTTTCAACTTCTTGGATGTTACATCTTTTTTTTAATGATTTTTGAAGACACATTTTAATAGTGTCTCAAAATTATGCGGAATTTCAAGGTTTGTATTAAAAATAAGCAAACTTCTGTTGCTCCACCAGCGTGGCAAAAGTCTTCCGTCATTATGCAACCAGCTTTTGATTTGCACCATCAAATCAACAAAATAATATTGAAATTTTGCAGTGACAAACACATTTAAGTGGGTTAAAAGTATGACATATTGTAATATAGCTTACAAAAATGTATTCCTCAGCTTAAGACTAGCCAGAGTTATGTAATTTTCTTCCAGCTTGGTTATTTTTTCAATAAAACGGCATGATTTGTTACTAATAGCCCAACATTATGTGAAACTGTAATATTTGGGCTTTTAATAAATGCAAAATTTTGTTGCCCCACCTGTGCACCAAAGTCTTCCACAAATTTAGGGAAAATGCTGACACAGTCACAGCAACAAATCCTTCTGAAAACAAAGTGAAAATCCATTATTCTTACTAATTATTATTATAATTAATGGTATCCACAATAATACTTTTAGAAATTGCAGTTCAAGATCAGACTGTGCCATTTCTCCCTCTAGTCTGAGATCATCAAACTGTTCAAGATGAATGAGCAACAAAATATAGCAATACACAGAAGCGGAAAAGACCATATATTCCTTACTCCAGTAGAAGTATAACTGATGTTAAAGAGTAAAAATAAAGGTTGTTGTACATGTATAGCTCCATTTTTTGTGTAAAGCGACAGAACTTCACATTACTCATGTTTAGTTCCAGACTTTCAGTAAATAGATGACACCTTCTCTCTATCTATTGTCTGTTTTCTCTTGTTGTAACTTCCAAGTGGTTATGTTTGTCTGGAGTAACATGCACCAAGAAGTCATTTTTTCTGTGTTTTATTGTCCCAATCATTTACACCAAAATTAGTCCTGATGTTGTGAAGATGTATTTTGTGTTGTACATGCTCTCTGTACTGTGTAATGATAATAAAGTTGAATTGAATCATATGTTATGTATCTGGGACAAATCATGAGAGGAGGGGACAGCATCAGACAATTTCTGCTCATTAGTGCCCAGATGCCAGAGACTGCGACAGAAGCATCATAAGAAAAACATTTTATTCATCTCATTCAAGCAATTCCTGAATTTCACATTGACATTGAAATATTTGTTGGTACACATCTCTTAAAAAAAACACCTTATGTTGTAGTATTCTCTGCAGATGCGGTGTTCTTCTTTTTCAGACATGTCAGGATGAATAATGTGATGCAGGTCAGCAGCAGCAGCAGAGTCTCAGTGACAGGGTGATGTGTGGAATCTGCTGTAATTACCTCTGCAGAGGAAGAGCCTCAGTGGTCAACAGGCTGAAGAAGACACGATGAGACAGATCCACACAAACATCCACATGACAAAACCTACATATTTCATACCCACTGCCACTCATTTACTTCACCATATATGTAATATTGTTTTGGTTTTTTTTTTTACCTTTATTTTGTAGTAAGAAGGCTGTTAACCTTATGTATGATCACAAATATCTGTGATATCAGTGCTAAAAGTAACTTTAGAATAATTCATCACAAATTCATGTTATTATCTGACCAAAAGTACAAGGACAAATGAAAAAAACCCTCCCATATGTCATCATTGTATGTGTTGTTCTAAAGAATTAATATAAGATTAATATAAGTCTTTTCTGTCTTGTATCAGATTGTCCCCTTTTCTTAAATCAACAAAATTGACAAAATGATCAAAATAAGGATCAAATCTAGAAAATTAAAAAAGAAACAAATCCAAAATAAGCACTACATAAATATTTTCCTTCTGAACTAAGAAAAGGCTTCTGATTTTACTTTCAATGTGTTGGTCTAAAGTGATGTTTTTAGGGGTTTTATCTTTATTGTTTAGATTAAAATTCTTGTTGATTAGGTGATAAAATAATAATGATAATAATAATAATTTTGAGAGGAACCCTCATAAAACTGATACTATGTTCAACAGTCATATCATTTCATGTTGAAACAGGACAATATTTTTACCCATTAAACTGTTGAATTAAACTGCAGACACACTGCTGTCATCACATGCTGTAGCTTCAGACTGAAACTTAAATGAAACATCTGGAGATGAAACTAAAAAAACAACCACCACCAACAGCGGTTCAACAGGAGCTCCACATACTGTCAGCCATGGAGGAGCAATAGGAGCAGACAGATGGTGGCACTGTGGGAACACAGATTTGTGATGGAAAAGTGGAGCAATGTCTTAATTTCCATTAAGTTGGATTCATAATGCTGGTCTGTTGCCTAGCAACAGCATCATCTCAAACTGAACTGAGTCCTCCCTGCAGACGAGTATGGAGGGTGATAAACGCCACAGAGACGGAAACAAAAACAACACAGGTTAATGATCTCAGAAGACATTTCTATCATGAAAAGAGGTTTATAGATATAAAAGCTATAAACTATAACGTTTATATTTTAAAAGTTTAAAAACCCTTTCTCTCAACTGAATCATGGGGCATATTTTGTCCTTGTTTGGTAGGACATTAACTAGGAGGTGTCTTCATGTAGTAATATAAATATATACATCTGGATTTCTGAAAATCTTAAAAAGCAACAAAAAACTATAGTAGACTTGGGTTGTTATCACAGTTTACATGCCTGTTTTTGTTGAAGATTGCTTGAAAAAAATAGATATTTAAAACTCAGTCAGAAACATTCGGACTGTGTCTGTAAGTTGTTCGCAGTACAGGATCATGGAGCAGATCATCTGTGGCATCTTTAATTTTCAATCTGATTTACAAGTAGAATTACATGCATGAGTATTAGTATTAGAAACACAGACACACACACGCAGGCACACACACACGCAGGCACACACACACACGCAGGCACACACACACTCACACACACACCCACACACACACACACACACACACACAGTGAGTGTCAAAATATTTGAAGAAAAAAGCCACAACATTACAACAAAGATGTTGCAATTTTATCACAATCAAATTTCTTAATTGAAATACGAATCAGAACAGCATTTATCATCAACATAACAGTAAACCTGTGATTAAGTTACATTAAAAGCATAGCTTACAGTGTAAGCTTTCTGTGTGTATGCAAAAAAATCATACAAAAAACAAACGAACAATACAAAAATGCAAAAATAATAATTATAATAAAAACTCTACATAGATGTATATGTAAAAGTTTAGTACATGGTTATTTTTTCCACTCATACAGCCTCCTCGTCCTTTTCATTTGTGTGGCACTACTCACTCATCATAGCTCCATCCACTATTTTAAAACCTCACCGCCAACAGAGAGCAGAGAGCAGAGCGGTTTCACTCTGAGCCCACAGGACACGGAGACTTTACTCTGCTTTTCACCGTGGAAGTAACTTTCACCACTTACTCTGTCGCCATGTGATCGATCCTCAGAGAATTTCCCTCTTTTAGTTCTTCAGAAGATGTGGAGTTACAGCTACTTAAGGATGCACCAGATCCTCTACAGTTAGACTCGCTTCCAGTCACCTTTTTCTAACCAAAGAGCTTAAGGTAAGAGACTGATCATAACTGAAGCATGTTTAGGATTTAATGAGAATGATTTTTATCTAAAAGCAGCTGCTCTGAGAATATCATATTTGGTTTAATATGGCAGATAGAACTCTAAAGTGAACCAAAAAACTGCAAATGCATTGATTTGTGTTGACTGAAAATTATGTTTTATATTTTATTTGCATTATTCTGAAGACCTGTCTCATAAATTTGAAACAGGTTTAAAGAGATTGTTGAAATAACATGGTTTGATTTTAAGGTTTGACTAAAATCGTCATAATCAAAATCGACATATATACATTCTCTGCAGAAACATGTTATTCTTTATGCACTGATCATCTGATTTCTCCTCATATTTATCTTGTGACTCTGATGCCAGGAGGTAAATTTTACTAAAAACTATACAAAGTGCAACATTCATGTTAATTAATTTAACTAATTTTATTATTGTTAATGAATTAGCAAATGTGATGTAAGATAGTAATGTGAGTTACACAGGCCTTTTGTCTGCAGAAACAGCCAGTACATACAAACAGGTGACAAATTAAAGGAAAAATCTACATGAAGTATCATAGAAGATGAGTCAGATTTTCATTCTCATCAAATCATTTGGATGGAGACGCCGTTTTCATCACTACTCATTGGGTTTTTCAACATGGGAAGGACCCAAATGTAGACAAACAAGGCAAAAACAAAATTCACTGGAGTTAAAACTTACAAGAAACCAGGGAATCAGACTTAAAAAAAAAAAAAGGTAAAGTAGGACTTAACTGTATTTTCTTCAGTAAAATCATCTAATGTACAACATTCCTGCATCCACCACTTTATGAACTGAACTGAACTGAACTGAAAGTCAATTACATGACCACTCATCTGATAGATTGATGCATCAGTGTACTGAACTCATGCGAGAGAACAAAGATAAGCCAAGAAAAAAGGAAGCAACTGAAAACATAATTCTCAAAGTCACATCCACATTATTGGTTAAAGTCTTGTTCATTCCGACAATAATCAATAAATTCTAAACGCCCTCCATCGCTTTGGTTAGATGTGAGGCTGATCTATCCTAATTTTAACCCTCAAAGACATAAACAACCACCACTGACCAAAAGCCTCAACTGATCTAAAACGTTCAATAACTTCAGAGCCATTAATCTTATCAATATATTGAAGTATTTCAGGTAAAATACACTTCCTCAGTTTTTAGTGGCGTCAGATATGATTCATTTGGACGTTCAGAGTTTCTGCAGTCAACAAGGAAACACCATCATCTTTTGCATTCACCAGTAGAACCCATGTAGTTTGACAAATGACAGTGGATGAACACATTCAGTTAATGATACATTTCGCAGAAAAAGTCAAATTTTCTTTTTTTTTCTGTTTCGATATAACACCCTTTGAATTTACTCTGACCTTTTACGAACATCTCCATAATCAGTAAATTCAATGTAGGAAAATATCTGATCTTCACTGTAAAATGTAATGCATGAATATAATAAATGGATGTAGAGATGCAGAGGAAAAATCATTTGGAAGTTACCACCTCAATAGTTCTAGTTCTTCAAGGGTTAAGTATTTCACATGCAGCAGTGTCAGTAAATAGCCTACATTGACATTCCAGTTGCAGTCAGCGCTAGACTTGGATTAATGTCCGGTTTTTCTGGTCTGGTGTAGACACTTATCAAACAGTGAAGGGATGACCCAACGTTGTCATGACGACAAGTTGAGTCTTACTAAAAAGTGTTCAACAACAACCTGATGGTGAGGAATCACAACGCTAAATCCAACTGGTTTTGCATTAGTACGAGTCAACATGATGGGAAGAACATACATTTGTTTTATCTGTATACATATGTGAGAGGTGATATGGTGACTTTAATCTCAAAGAAAAGTTAAAATACACTATGCTAGGACCGTGTTGTTGATTTTCCATGCTCTTACAGCATAATTTTTTTTTATCATGTAAACATGGTGCTGGGCAGTGTTGTGCAAGTTACTTCCAAACTGTAATACATTACAGATTACTTGTTAGTGTTATTTAAACGTAATCTGTTCATTTACAATATTAGTGTCTCAGAATTGTAATGCGTGATGCGCTGTAATGCACTGTATTACTTTTGAGTTACATACACACTGTTGTCATAAATGGCACGAGCGCAGTAGAACACTCCCCCCCCCCAAGTCAAATAATACGCATAATCTATAAAATTGGTTGGTATATAAGAATAATTCATTTTTTATGATGCTAATACTAATTGCTGTAAAATATGCCTTATGATTATAAGAAATAAAATAAAGTTTAACCTTCACTTTTTACACAACTTAAAGTACTTAAAAGAAGACAGGAAATAAACAAGGAAGGACATAATAGAGGCAGAAAAAAAAGAGAAATGACAATTAATAACAAACATGCACATAAATTAGTGAATCATGCAGACATAAAAGTCCTTCCAGCACTGACCTTTTAATGTCTTCTGCATATTTTTTCCTTGGATACCACAGTATATAACATTTAATAGTAACAGTAAGAGGACATATTTTTTCAGGTCTATGTTGAAAACTGACTTCATACAACAAACGCAACAAACATTAAATAGTAAAGACAGAATAAAAGGAGGATTATTTCTTTTAGCTTATTTGGTGCCTTATTGTTAACATAGAAATTCAACATATTCATTTGTTTTGGTATTTTCTTGCTAAGTAAACTGAAGGTGATGGAGGTGATGTCATGTACCAGAACACACTTAGGACCAAAACCACCAACAAATCAACACTATGTATCCACAGACTGTATCACTCACTGAATAAAGTATAAAACTTATTGTTTACACACATCAGTATTATGGTATCATTATGTTTTCTTCTTCAAACTAAAACTCATAACTGGTTATTTTGACAGTTGGTCAAAATAACACTGTGTCTTGTCTTGTTTCATCTTCTTCACATGCTGCACCAGCTGATAGTTTACATTATAGCTCTGTTAGCTTAGCTCTATTTTTAGACAGAAAACAGCCACAGTAAAACCACAAATCACCTCTGTTTGCTGTATGGTTTGTGTTGTCAATAGCTGCACTGAAAATCTGTTTGACAAGGTCAGAACTGTCACAGTTTAGTCTGAACCATTGAACAACAAACAACAACTTAGCAAAGATAATAACATCCCATAATAACTTTATACCTTCATAAACCTCAAAATCAAACTCACCTGTGTCGAAGAAATGCAGAGTTTTTGCATTTATATCTGTGTCCAGTGGTGAAAAACAACAACAGTGCTTCAACTTTTCTCATTTTGTCACTTCCTTTGACTCTAACTGTTGTTTCTTAATGGTTCTCATCCCAGCTGGTCACTTTCTGATGCTTTGCTCAAAGGCCCTGTGGCGTTAGTTTTCCCCACCATGGCAGACCGGTGCAGTGACTCACTACTCCCTCTAGTGGTCACATAAATCTTTTGAATTCAATACACTGGTATCGTTGGCAGAACTTCAGAGCTATTTATTCCAAACTCTCTAATGATAACTTTAGGTCTTTTTTTAGATTTTAGAGAGTAGAAGTATTACACATGATCTACAATGTAAACACTTACACACACTTTCATCGTTTTTGATTTTTCTCTGATTAAAAAAAAATGTCAAAATAATAGCGATCTGTTCCTTCAGCCAATATAATCACTGGTACCATCACATGCAAGGCTTCTGACTGAGCAGTTTTCCAAATAGTGAAACAGCGACACGTTCCACCAGAAGGTTATGAGAAAGTTCTGTGTCGAATCATCTTCATGCAAAGTCAACTGGAAGAATAAGATATGACAGGAAGAGGAGCAGCCGTCGGCAGCCTGGAGAAAAATGTGAAAAAGAGTGGGAGGGATCCAGAAGAAAAGAAGAGGCAGGAGTTGATGTGTCAAAGGCCTTGACACACACATGGCAATAAGAGAAAAAGTACATCGGCTGAACATGGAACACTGAGCCTGTTCTGACTCCTGACACTGTCAAAGCAATCTGAGGCTGAACAGGAGACAGACGGGAGTGTCCTTTAACCCTTAAAGACCCAAACAGCCACCAGTGACCAAAATCTGATCTAAACTGTTTAAGACCTGTTGATCCACTAATCCTATCAATACATGTAAATAATTGCTGTAAAATACAGTTATTCATCTTTTCATGGTCATCAGATATGACCCAT
>JAPQRQ010000009.1:17703430-17718265 GCA_037367365.1 Apogon talboti
CATCATCATCATCATCATCATCATCATCATCATCATCATCCCTGTCACATCTCATCACGTCAGCCGGACTCCAGCTTCACTTCCTTTTGTTGACCTAAAACCTTAAGTGTGTGTGTCTGCTCAAACGGCGCCATGTAATATTCAGAGAGTAAGAATTAGGCAGATGACAGTGTCAGACAGAGGCACATAGAGAAAGAGAATGAATGATCACAGGATAAGTAGCATTACATCTATTAATTAGGAATGTCAGCTAAAATATTTAAATATCGCAGCAGCCGGAGCTTGGCTAAAAGTAGGACACTGCCACAGGCTAAGTCTCTTTAATTTCTACATCTCTGTTTCTCGTTTTGTGGATCTTTCTCTCAGCCTTTTTTTCTTTTTACTACATCCCTTATTTTCTATTATATTGTCTTTTGATGGCTGTACCGCGTCAGCAGAGGTGAAACGAGGAAACTGTGCTAAAAAGATCCTTCAAAGCCTCCCCATGTCTCTTTAAAATACCACAGACTCTCGTAGGTAACAGGGGAATATTAACACAGCGCCGATCTATAAAAAAGAGATTCTCGTGAGATGTATAAAGAACAGAAACAGATGATGTTTTTGAGGAGCTGTAGCAAAAAAAAAACACAGAGCAAGAACAAAAGAATCAGGAGAGAGAGTTAAACTGATGATGATTTGGACAAAATGTGAAGGTAACAGCTAAAGAAAGCCATAGAAACAGAAACAGTATAGAGAAATCAGCATATAACTTAAAAACAAGTAGAGAAAATTAAGAAAACACAATGATCCAAGATTAACGAAGTGGATTTTTGCCACTTTGTACTGGAAAAACCCTATAAATCAAATTAATTGGCATCTCTGGCAGAACATCTGACCTTTTTATTCTAAACACTATAATGAAAATTTTAGGTCATTGTTTTTAATCTTGGAGAGTAGAGATCCTACATATATCCCCTTTAATGCTTTACTCTGTAAACACTTTCTTATTTCTCTTTTGTATTGTTTAAAACTAAATTAGTAAATCACCTCATGTCAAAATAAGACATCAGGTAGCAGGTAGTCTTTGACCTTTATGTAATATAATATGACATAATATGATATAATATAATATAACCTGATGGACAAACACACTTAAAAGATGCCCAGTGGACACTGGTTTCTAAAGTAGTGTCCCTTCTATTTCCCAAAGAAAAACTGTCACCCAGTTTGACAATGATGTGTGATGTATTATTAATCATTTTCAGAAGACAGTTCCTGTCAAATGAAATGTGATATCTCCTGGGAATCCAAACTTCATGTCTGAACTGCCATAGCATGTCCATTTCTATTGAAAATGACTCCATATATCATTATATTTCTATATCACCCTCCAAATGTGATAGTAAGATGAAGAATACAGACTGATATTATTTGGTTTTGATGTCATTAAAGACACTGTATGACTTGACTCAACCATTTTTTTAAAGAGCAAACAACAAAGAAAATGAATGACAATTAACAAAAAATGAAAAAAAAGTTACAAAAATGAGTAAAATGACCAAAATAATCAAGAAAATGAATGTAAACTAACAAATTGAGAAGATAATAATAAAGAAATGGAGGCAAATAGTCAAGAACATGAACAGAAATTAAGAAAATAATCAAGAAAATGGAAAAAGAGACTAAAAATAATAATAGAGAGGCATCCTTCCAGAACACAGGTCAAATGAATTAAATAAATCCAGTTACATGCAGAGACAGTCCTGTTTATAGATATATTTGTTGCTGTTGGACAACAAAGGAATAGAAAATAAGGCTGATTAGATAAGTTTTTTCATGCATATTGTACAGTTATTCAAGCTTCAATTAAAAACACAGTATTGGCAATAATTAGTCCAAACTAATAGTGTTAATAGTAGCATATATTACTGCAATATCTTAATAACAACATGAATTATCTGACCATTAATGCTTCTGTTATTTTAATATATTATCAGGTCATTAATGTGGCTACCAATTAACCAAACCAGTCATAAATCCTCTGGTTTATGACCATGTTTATGCAAAAGGGTACTTAATACTAAACTACATTCAAACCATCAACGTGCAGGTGTGTATGTCACTCAAAATAAAAACTGAACCCAATTGGAGATGTCCGTTTGTCTCTGTTAACACCAGGGGTTAAGGGTTAATACGAGTCTCCTCTGACCTTTGACCTCCAGCTCCTCCATCATGAGCCTCACCTCCAGCTCGTTGGCGGAGACGGAGCATTATGTCGACAGCCGTTCTCTGGTGTCTCTGGACTCCAGCGTCTTCTTCAGCGAGACGACAGCGTCCTGCATCCGAGACCCGCTCGACTTCTTCATCATCAACGTTGGAGGAAGTCGCTACGTTCTGTCTCAGGAGATGCTGGCGTTGTACCCGGAGACGCGTCTGGGGAAACTGGCGTGTTGCAGCCGCGACTCGGCGCTTGAACTCTGCGACGACGCAGACTTTCTGGAGAATGAGTTCTTCTTTGATCGAAGCTCTCAGACCTTCCAGTAGGTTTGATGCTTGAGTGAAAACATGAACAATGTCCTGTTATCGCCCAGTGTAAAACAAAAAACAAAAACACCTTTAACCCTGATGACCATTTTTATTCAGCCTGATTCCACGTGACCTGTTTACATGGATGATAAACAAAGTGAGCTGATAAAATGCCCTAACGCATTTACAGAAAGTTGCAGTTTGTGGTAAATATATTAAAATATCAGTTGAAACAGCTCAGTGAACTGCATCTCTAGTCTCGCCCGAGATACAGCATCAGCACCCAAGGGACATAACATAAGCACATTTCACCATCTTCTTCCAGAACAAGGGAAAAGTATTATAAAAGGTGAAAAATACTACAAGTCTGAAGGTGTTGACAGCTGCAGTGGCATTTTGAGCAGCTCTGAGCAGCTGATAGAGAGAGTTATAATGAGGAAAAATGAACAGCAATGTACAAATTGTTTGGCAAAGTGAAAAATATAGAACAAAATGCACAGAAAATGAAGGTGATCAACAAATTAAGTAAAAATGGACAATATAATCAAGCAAAAAATGAACAAATGGATTGATTAATTCAATGAGACAATTAATTAATTCAGTGAGACTTTACTAAATAGCTCCTTTTTCACCAGATCCCCGGAAACATTTACTACCATGAACTTATTTACCTTAGTAACAGAATTCCTGCTAATCTGTGTGGTTTGTGCATCTACTGTACCTCAAAGTTTCTGAAAAGTTTACCAAATGAGGAACTTTTTTCAGGGAAAGTTTGGGGTTGAGGGAAAGATTTTTACAGGGGTAATTTGGATGGAAATGCACTAAGGTTTTCAAAGTTCCTGATGAAGTAAAAATTCCTGGAAAAGGGGCTAAAATTAACAAAACAATCAATGAAGTGAGCAAAGCAAAAATCTGGATGACTTTTTGTGAAATAGTTCAACTTAAAACCTATTCAATATAAACACCATGCAATATTCAGTCAGTTTTATTACAATACATGTTTATATTTTATGCGATTCTGTTGCTCTATGCAGGTATGTGATGAATTACTACCGGACTGGTCACCTCCACGTCATGGAGGAGTTATGTGAGATCTCGTTTCTGCAGGAGATCGAGTACTGGGGCATCGACGAGATCCGCATCAACCCCTGCTGCCGGGAGCGCTACTATCGCCGCAAGGAGCAGAAGGACACGTTGGACGTAAAGAGAGACTTTGAGGTTGACGACGGAGATGAAGACTTTGTGGGTGCCGCCTGCCCTGCTCTCCGTCGGCGCCTTTGGGACCTTCTGGAGAAACCTGAATCGTCTCGTGCCGCTCGTACCTTCGGGTCACTGTCAATATTCTTTGTTGTGGTGTCGGTGGTGAACATGGTGCTCATCTCTCTGGACTTCGGCGAGGATTCTGGTGCCAGTATCAGTGCTCCGATGCTGTTTGACACTCTGGAGTACGTCTGCGTGGTTTGGTTCACAGGTGAGCTGGCGCTTCGGTTTGTCTGCGTCAGAGACAAATGCCGCTTCAGTCGCAGTATTATCAACGTCATCGACCTGCTCGCCATCCTACCGTTCTATGTGACACTGGCGGTGGAAAGTCTCCATGGAGGATCCACCGAGCTGGAGAACATGGGCCGGGTGGTGCAGGTTCTGCGACTGCTGAGGTCTCTGCGGATGCTGAAGCTGGGACGACACCTGACAGGTAAACAAAGGAAACACGTCTACAACAATAAAACTACTTGATGAAATGGAAATATATACAGTACATTCCATAAAATTTTTTAAGAATGCATCTGAAAAAACTGCTGCATCATTCATTCATTCATTCATTCATCTTCTGAACCCGCTTTATCCTCACTAGCTGGGATAGGCTCCAGCGACTGTTGCATCATGATGTTTCCAATATAAGCAATTATTTAATTAAAAAAAGCCAAAACTCAAAAACCTGTGGGGCTCCTGGGTCTTAGGTGGTTATAGATCATTTTATGAATGGACGGTACAGCTGATTAAACACTTCACACTATCACTGAACCTTAACATAAAAGTAAACAAACAGAGTAAAAGCAGATCTGAGCCGTGATTCATCATCTTTTTCTAAGCGTCTGAATGAAAATGAACCCATTAAACCTTCCCTGTGCTCTGCTGTGACTGATGGGATGAATACACAATGGGGTATTTAACTCATGTGAAGATTATGATTATGTTTCAAACTGTTTAAACATATTGCCATAGACTGAACTTAAAAAAACATGCGCTTCTGTGTCGACGCTGATAACTGAGAGCTCGTATTCGTTCTCTTGCACAAACCCAGACTGCTGACGTCTCTACAGAGCAGCTCAGAGCCGACGCAGAGCTCATCAGCTTTGATGTCGCAGCGTCTCCTCACACTTCTTTAACTAGTTTTTTTTAATTAGAGAGACCAAGACTCCAAGAAAAGACGCAACTGAGGGAAGCAGGGATGCAATTAAAGAGACTGGGATGTACCTGCTGTTTGTGAATAGAGAAAGATACGGAAAGTGTTGTAACTATGTGAACCAGGCAACGTTCACATCAGTACGTCGGCATCAAAAGAGCGCCCCAGTTAAAAGTGTCGGTTATAACTTTGAATGAAATCCTGATGCGTCTTGAACTTACAATGTTAACGTGAAATTTCTGAAGTTTACAGAGTTGCATCATGTTCTGTAGGGCCAAAAAACATGTGTGATGTGTTATTAATCATTTTCAGAAAACAGCTCCTCCTCTGCAGCAAAAAATGAAACACAGTGACGTCTCCTGGGATTCCCTGGACTGCCATGACATGTCCAGTTTGAAAATGTTTTTATATCACTCTCCAAATGTGAGGATTAAATGCACAAGAATAGAGACTGATAATATTTTTGATTTGATGTTGTGGTAGACAGCATCAATTGAATCAACTAAATTTGCAAATAAATCACAAAAATGAATAAAGATGACCAAAACAATCACAAAGATGGATGAAAGTGAACAAAAAATGAAGAATATAGTTAGGAAAATGAATACAATTACCAAAATAATTAAGCAAATTAATGTAAATTAAAACAGATGCATCTTGAACTTATGATGCTAATGTGAAACTCCTGATGTTTACAGAGATGCACCATGCTCTGTAGGGCAGAGTTTTCACTTTAGTGTTGTTTATTTGTCACTGCTATAGTCTCTGTTCAGGTTCATGTTGTATTTGTGTTCTTCCACTTTAAAGCCTTGAAATAGAATAGAATAGAATAGAATAGAATAGAATCTTTATTTTGTCAGGAGTAGTTCACACTTGTAAATGTAAACATGCACCACACACACACACACACACACACACAATTATCTTCTGCCTTTAACCCACACACTGCATACTAGGAGCAGTGGGCTCACCATATCAAGCAGCCGGGGAGCAAATGGAGAGGGGGGGGTGGCTGATGTGCCTTGCTCAAGGGCACATCAGCCAACAACTTTCTGCCAGTACAGGGAATCAAACCAGCCGACTCTCCAGCCATCTAGGCCACAGCTGCCCCACGGCTGAGATGCTGAAGATGCCGTTGCCATGTTGGTTTATGAGAATATGAGCCCATATTTGGATCCAGAGAGGGGACTTGGACAAGAACAAGTGATGAAACTGAAACTTACTGAAACACCCACCAAAAATCATAACATCCAGGTTCTGTGTCAACTGTTGGAAATGTATTAAGACATCATGACTTTAATCAGAATATGTGTTGAGTTTCACCACGTTTGTCTCCACATTTAGTAACTTTTCCTTCTTAATAATGCTGTATCGACATTTTTAGAAAAGGAATAAGACATAAATGAGACTTAAAAATAATAGATGGCAAAAGTCCAGGATGTAAAGTTGGACCTCTGAAGGACCTGAGCTCTTATTCCTTCAGTCCGTCTGCCAGGGGATTTGGAGAACATGATGTGAACAGCCGCAAAACCAAATTGAAAGTCTCCCTGGAGAAGCTTCTGCTGCAAGATTATAGCCAAGAGGGGGGAAGGAGGAGTGGGAGTGGGAGTGGAGGGGTGTCTGAGGATGAGGAGGGAAAAATACTGATTCATATTTTGGCAAATTCTTCAGGAGGCTGAAGGAAGAGAAGTGCAGGAGACGGTGTTTTGTAAAGAAGACATGTTTGTGTGTCAGACGGAGACGTGTGAAGGCTTTGATCTGATGATTCTGGGAGGATGATGGTCCTCCGACTCCTCTCATGAATAATAAATGGAAACATAGACAGAGGAAGAGGAGGAACAGGGAACAAGGGAATGGACTGGAAAGAGACTGGAGTTAATGAACAGATGCCAGACACAAATACTGTAGTTGTTGTTGTTGTTGATAATAACAAGAACACGCCTGGTGATTTTCTGTACGTGCAGTGTTTTGCAGTCTTATCTTCATAAAAATCACAACTGCTTTCAGCATCTGACAGAAACACAGAAACATTTGCAGTAAAAACTCTAGGGGTAAATATGTAGATGAAGTTCAGTTAGTTTTCAGACTGAACAGTAGGACTTGCTAATATTAAATAAAGGTTATATAAACTACAGACTACATTACAGTGTTTTTTATTTGTGTTATAGTTATTGTCATTTATTTGCATCTTATTTCATTATTTATCTTGTTTTTTATGCAGATTTTTGTGAGATATTTTGGGTTTGGGTTGGCACAATTTATTATATTTTGACTATTGTTTTTCTTTTCTTTTTTAATTGCAAAAACAAATAAAATAAATGTAAAATAAGTATGCTATTAATCCAGAACCAATCATTATTTAAGTTCTAATTTTAATAGCTGATTATTGTAAAAAGTTGAACATCCCAGTCTTTCTCGTATACAGTACATTGGTGTCTTGGAGCTCTGTATTCTAAATACGCTAATCATAATTTTAGGTTCTTTAAAACTCTGTTATTCAATCTTCATAAATGTTGTGCCATTCTTTTTGGCATTTTATAAATCAAACTATCAATTAAAAAACAAAAGCAGTGAATATAATTTTTTGCTTAAGCTTCATTAAAGAAGAACACGACACTTTTAATTACAGACTTGTGGAAAGTGGGTGAGAAATACAATATATGTATATATTCATTACCTACTTTCCTCTGATGTAAAAGAAGCTGTAGCAGCTGCAGACAGTTTTGATGAGCTTAAACTCAGAACCGCAGCTCTTTTTATTCTCTGAGGAGAATAGATGACAAGTCATTCTGTGGTGTGAACGTCGGCCTCTGTGAACAGCTCACATGTGGCGTTATTTATAAATTTGCTGTTTCTGTCTCGCGCTCGTTACTTTCTCCTCACTGAACAGCTTCGGTCCTCGGTCCAAAACATAGAAAGGAGAAGATTAAGAAACAGATTCAAGTGTGAAATCAACTGTGATATGAAGCCATGAGTCACTACAAGACTATTTGAACTTATAATTATGGTTCAAAAAGGAATAGTCTCTTGTTTCTAACAAATGAACACCAAGTAAAAATCATGTATTATAAAGAAATAAAGCTAATGCAGTAAGAGTAAAATAATATTACATAGTGTAATATATGAGTCAATGCAATTCAGTCTGACTCAGTAAATACATTTGCAAGACAAATCTCAGAGTTTTTTTTGGCTTCTTCAGTGTAGATATTATGTTTAAGTCTAATTATGGTGAAGAAATCCTACATTTAATCCATAGATCTGAAGGGACAATAGTAGTGTTTAGGGTGTTATAGTTGTTTTACTTGATATTTTGTGACCAACCACTGAAATCCAAGTATCCAGCTCCAGTATCAACATTAATCTTGTAAACCACATGTATTGAGAGTGGTATTGATAGAGCTTTCCTTTACATCGCAGACATTAACTATGACGACTCAGAGGCAGTTTTTAAAGCTCTGATCACTGATCGTTTTAAAGGACAATGCTGCTGCTGCTAGTCTGTCCTGTTTCTCTTGCTGTTTTATGTATTTTAGCTGTGTCTTTGTAAATATTTATTAATATGTTAACTTACTCTAGTGTTTTGATTGGCCTAATTGTTTAATTTTAATCTTTTTTTTCATATTTTTCCCAGGCCACAGTTATAAATAAGAATGTTTGCATGGTTAAATAAAGATTACATTAAAATTAAAATTAAAATGACATCTGACTTTTGGTGTTCTTTGTCCCTCTTGTGTCCAGGTCTGAAGTCTTTGGGGATGACCATCGCTCAATGCTATGAGGAAGTTGGGCTCCTCCTCCTGTTCCTTGGCGTGGGCATCTCCATCTTCGCCACCGTGGTCTTTGCTCTGGAACACGACATCCCAGGCACCACCTTCACCAGCGTACCGGCCGCCTGGTGGTGGGCGACCACCTCCATGACCACAGTGGGCTACGGTGACATCCGGCCCGACACCACTGTAGGGAAGGTGCTGGCTTTCCTCTGCATCCTGTCCGGGATCCTGATCCTGGCGCTGCCCATCGCCATCATCAACGACCGCTTCTCCGCCTGCTACTTCACCCTGAAGATGAAGGAGGCAGCGGTGCGGCACGGCGAGATGCTGAAGAGGCTGGCGAGGGGTTCGATGGGTGACGTGGGGGAGGGAGGTATTGGGGGAGGGGTTAACCTAAGGGACGCCTACGCCAGGAGCGTCCTGGAGATGCTGAAGCTGCAGGGACGAGAGAGGGCGAGTACGAGGAGCAGCGGAGGAGACGAACTGTGGTGGTGAAGAACCAAGGCGGACCACCTAGACCTGGACCAGGACTCTGACACCTGTTCACACACACGTTAAAACAGATGAACACAGACTGGACATCTCACAGGGTGTACACAAGGGTATTTTTACATTTTACAGGAGGTTTTCTTAGAGGTCCAAGCACCAGCATTGATGGAACCCTCATATTATTGGGGGTGAATTCAATCCTGTCTCACAGAAATTACATTCATATACAACCCAGCTGCAAATACAGTTATATTCAGTCTTAGATGTATAACAGGTGGCATTACATTTATTGCCAACATATCATATGTAATGTCAAAATTTTTGACAAACTGGGTTTTGCATCCCAACTCTTGTGACTTGAACCATAACAGTATTTCGGTTGAAGTAAAAACCAAGTGTCTTTCTGTATTTAAACCAAAACTAAGCGTCTTTCTCTAAACCAAACGAAATGCTCTCAGCGTGTAAAACTAACCACAAAAAGTTTCATAGTACCAATAAAAGTGCTTGGTTAGGTTTAGGAAAAGACCCTGCTTGGTTTTAAATGGGAATAAATAACTTATTTTTGCTGATATACAGCTCTGGAAAAAATTAAGAGACCACTGCAGTTCTTTCTAAAATCAGTATCTGTACATGTGATCAAGAGTAAGATGATGGTCACAAGCATCAAACAAAGCTTAGCTGAATAAAACAAAAATGTTCAATTTACTCAAACACATACTTATAAATAGTAAAATCAGAGAAACTGGTAATTTGCAGCGGTCTCTTAATTTTGTCCAGAGCTGTATTTATAGAGTTTGTATATAAGAAACCCAGGAGCATTATATTTCTTTAACCAAGTGCAGATAAGTTTAACATATAATGTTAACTGATTTGTATGTCTGGACAGTTTATTGTTCACAATCAATATCAATAATCAGTCAATCAACCCTTGAGAAATAACTTGAATTGGTTTTGATTATGATGTTGAAATAAAATGTAATGTAACCTCTGTTAGATTTATATCAAAGCATATGTTCTGATTACAGTTTAGTTGTATATGAACATGATTTCTATGATACACAAGGTGGTATTTTTATTGTTCTGTATTATTTTTTTAAAACTAATATGGCGTCTAAACCATACATAATGCGAAGGTCAAACCTATGGGGCACACAGGGACGCGCTAGAATCAACATGGATGTAAAGTATGTTTACATTCTTTGAACTGAACCTCATCTGTCAAGTTCCATCTTAATTTTCTTTGGTAAATTTGAGATAAATGCGATATTTATATGATACATGATGTGTGTTTTTTTGACGTTCAGTGATTACATTTTTGTCAAGTGATGCTTTGGAACCTCACAATCAGTATTTGTTATGAATATTGAGTACATTGAGTACGTCAGTTTGTTACTTTGTGAGTTAGTGTCAGTATTGGATAAAACACAATAACTCAGCCAAACAACACATGATGTGAATACACCTACTGAGAGCACTATTAAATATTTCAAATTGATAAATACACAGATTAATTTAATTGTTCAAGTTTCCGTGCAGTATGTAGCCTCAGATACATGGATGGGGTGTTTCAAAACATGTACCAGTGTTTGGAGTCATTGTAATTGTTTGCACAAGAAAATGCTCAGATTAGGAATTTACAGGAAGTCAGAAAAACAAGGTCACCAGCAAACGCCTACTATCACCCAATATAATTCTGTATTAACACCAGGAGGATTATGTTAATTACACACATATCCAGTACCTTGATTTTGTTGCAAGGGAACATAATTTGACACTGAACAACCTGCAGATTCTTCTTCTTTCTTTTTTCTTCCCTTTACTATTTTTGGGATAAAAAAAACCATTTTATCTCCTGAATGTTCGATGTTTATTTCAGTGTGAATCAGCCATATATCTGTACTCAGGACTCAGCACAATCACATTCAATATCATGTCACGATTACACTATTGACCACATAATTATTTTAGCAATTTGGCATTTCTATAAGACTACTCTGTCGTAAAAGTGAAAAAACCTAGAGTAAATAATGTCCTACACGTCCTACCTTAAGAGGAACTCCTGAACGCAACATGAAACACTGTGGCAGAGGAGTTTTTATTTTTTAGTTTATTGTATTTTTTATTTTTGTTATTTGAGAGCCAGTAATAGTACTGTCTCTAATCTGATGCGGACATTATTATCTGAATAGACTTCCTCACTTATTTCTTTATGTTTATGTTAAACCACATATGAATTTTACATTCACCACAGATATTAATTTAGTGAACTGTTAGTCAGTTTATCAGGGATAGACAGATTCAGTTGGTGAGTGGAACCTTTGGAAACTTTATACATACAACTGTATTATGATTAAAGTACATGTTTTCACGCAAATCTACAGAAAATTGAAGTAAACATACACTACATACACTAATAAAGCAGAAAAAAATACAAGATATGCATATGTACAAATTTAACACCGTGTACAAACAACGCCCAAATCAACGTTCATTAATTCAACTCTAAAAAAATCAACACTGCTTAATTTACCATTTGGAGAATAGAACTGGACTGGAGTTCACACCCATCTGTCCTGATCCAGTATCATATTTTATTCAGGTTCAGGGGCGTTCACATGTGTCTCTGTAGGTGTTTACATATATACTCTCATTTCCCACAATGCTCAGTTTCCTGTACTTTTGCTTTACTTTAAAACAGAATCTGTTGTTTCCGGAGTGAACTTTTTTTGTGGTACTGTTGTGTTGAGTTCTTGTGTGACCACCTTCACTAAAACACCCCTCAGAGTGCACATGCATTAGTAAATCAGGATTAAAGCCTGCAGGCTGGTTTTTGGTACCTCGGTGCTTCTGTTTGGTCTCTTTCTCTCTGTGACTCAGTGATGCAATAATAAAGAGCGTTGTCCTGTGGCTCCGAGTGGTCTTTGCGAATGTCACAGCGATGACCTGAGGGAAAACTCTGACCTGGGATTGGCCACCTCCAAGTTTTAAGAAGAAATAGGTGTTGTTGTTTTTTTTAATCTCTCCATAGGGTTTTGTAACATGTTTGAAGTGTTTATGCATCTCAGCTTATGTTCAACAGCAGCTAGAAAAGCAATAAAGCATAAAAGAATGTTGTTTTATCAGGTTAGCCAGACGGTGAGGTGTTTTGTTTTTTTTTGGTTTAGAATTATTTTGTACTGAATTAATCTAATCCGACATTAAGTATCAAGTGTAAAACTCAGCTTTTCTGTCAGTAAACGGAAAGTCTCTCAAACTTTACTTGCCGCACTCAACATCACAACCTCACTGAAATTGTTTTATCTCCTGTGTTTTTGCACATTATCCCTAAAAACATAAACACAGCTCTGGAGTACAAGAAAAAATAAGGCTGACATATTTTTAGACATGTGCCGCAGAGAAAAAGAGACAGGATTCACTATATATTCAGATAAAAACTTAAAATAGGACAATTTTTGGCGGTATAGCTATAAAAACTAAAATTACAAGATGAAATACTGAACAGAAAGAGGTATTATTTCAAAATTGTAAACTTAATGTTCTTCTAATAAATAATAGCTACAATAATAACAAATGCAATCTTCATTTTAATAGAAACAGAACCGGAACAAAAACACACACCTGCTAAAATCACTGTTTCATGTATTTGTCATTTACATTAGTGTTTTGCTCTTCAGTAAGAGAAAATAATCATGAAATTTTAATGAGGTTAAATTATTTTCAGAAATATACAACTGAGAGTAAGAACAACAAGAACAACATTTCGATGATAAAGCAGAACAAGTTGGAATAAAGGAGTTAAAACATGAACAAAGTCCCAATAACTGCAGACAAAGCCACAGTATGAAGACATTTGATGTTTAACAAAAGCAATATTTTTTGAAAGAGTTTCTTTTATGTTACTAGAAATAGGTTGTAAAAGCCCATAGTTGTGTCTCCTTCACTTGTTTGATTTAACTTTGTATTTTAATCCTCTTTAGTTGAAAGAATATGAATGAAGGACACTGATTAGAAAACATGACATATAATACTGAAAAAAACTAATGGCCTGTTTTATTGATTCATTAAATAAAGTTTTAATTTTGAAATAAAAATACATTATATTTTCCTGAATAATTTCAGCTTTTGGAGACAAAAGTCATCATGTTATGGTAAAAAGATGCAATACTTAGCAAAAATAAATAAAAATTAAAACTTGATTTACATGTGAGAATAATCTGTTGGGGATACAGTCCTTATTTAGGTTGTAAAACCTGTCATTTATAGTTTTGTTTTATTTTTAAGAGCACGAACACAGCTTGAAATGTCAAGAATAGGGTTGGATTATTTTCATAAAAGTAATGGTGAAAATGTACTGTTTCAAGTATACATCAGATAAAGTTGGAAATTTACAAGAGAAAGATATAATGTATGTTATATATAATCAATCAACGGTAAATATTTGGAGGAAAGGCTTTAATATGGAAATAAAAAGATAAAATATTTAACAAAAAAGGTATTATTTCCACAATGTAAATATTATATACTTTAAAGTTCTTGTTTCACAGTAGGTTTTAAAATAATACTTTATTCTGCTGTTTGATAAGTTATTCTTTTTTAACAAATGCAAATAAATCAAACTAATACCTTTATTATTTCATAAGTTGCCATATTTAGTTTATTGCAACAAAAATCCAGTCTTCATCTTGAGAAAATGTCATCATAAAAACCAACAAACCAAAGTGAAGACATGACTAGTAATTTATCTGAATTAATTTAATGAATTTGAAATGTGTATATAGCAAAATGAGGAAAAATGAACATCAAAAACCTTTAAAGTTCAGAGAAAGGAAAATAATCATGAGTTTGTGTCTGAGGTGAGACAGTCATGTTTGTTTTTCTCCTTGTTATCATTCATATAACTGTTGTCACAGTCACCTCTCATGACGCCTTCAGGTGTTTGAGAAAAGGTTAAAAAAAGACCCACAGTGACAGATGTGAACGTGTGGATTAAACTCCAAACGACCTCTTCAGAGAACACCTCCTTATTTTGATAGGAAGCTCATAGGCAGCGGCTTCTCATCTACTTTTCATCATGTATATTTTTCATTTTACACATTTATTCTGCGCTAATAAAGTGCAGCATTTCACACCACGTGCACACGTATCTGACAAAGGCTGTGAAAGTCATCGACATGTGAGAAAAAATGTAAATATGAAAGATTTTCAGTAGGAAAAAAGTAAAAGCTCTGACTTAAGAAAGTAGGTCCATAGTTATGTATGTCATTTAATAAGATCATTTCATCATTATTTTCAAGTTTAATAACACAGGAAACTACTTTATTCATCAATAATCTCAAATATTAATAACAAATGATATACATTAAAAAGTCTAAGACTATAACAACATATCCTTAATCACCTTCAAGTTGTTTTAATGTCACTTTATTTTCACAAAAACAGTCCTGTGAAAAAATTTCACAAATACAACAGACAAACTTCTAATTTTATAAAAGAATTTGAAACACTTCATGAATAAAGTCATAGATTCTGGCATAAATACATAATTTAGTGATAAAGCAACACAATATTTAACCAAACCTGAGTCCTGACTGTACAAGACAAATAATAATATAAATACAAAAATAATATAAAACAATCACTTGCTTAACCTGTAAGAAGTCAACTGTT
>JAPQRQ010000009.1:17733943-17750611 GCA_037367365.1 Apogon talboti
CATCCATCCATCCATGCATCCATCCATCCATGCATCCATCCATCCATCCATCCAAATTTCCCTTTATTGAAAATCACTTCTTGGAGTGCTTGAATTAAGAAGGATTATTGCTTAAAATAAGAAGAAAACATCGGTTACATATGTGGCAAAACATTGGTTTTGCTCATGTTGCACATTATTAGAGTTCATTTCTAGATCATTTGTACCCAAACTAAGCTGCAAATTCTGACCTAGAAAAGGGAAGATATATGTTCTTTGCTAAGTTACTATTTGTGGAATATTTGTTCAGACTAAACTGACAGTTCTGACCTTATTTGGGCAATTCCAAACAGACCATTGGTGTAGCTACTGGCAACACAAACAGAAAACAGAGGTGATTTGAGGTTTTACTGTGGCTGTTTTCAGAGCTAATCTAACAGAGCTATAATGTAAACTATCAGCTGACACAGCATGTGAACATTATGAGACAGTGTTTTGAGTGACTGACAAAATAACCATCTATGAGTTTTGGCTTGAGGAACAAAACTTGATGATGCTGTAATACAGATGTGTGTACAAATGAGCTTCACATGTAATTCGGTGAGAGATGATTTTATTATATGAATAAAGAAGTCAGACTGCAAAAATCAAATACAGTATAGCAATTAGAGAAAAGAGAAAGGAATCTGTTCATAAACACCAAAATATAATAAAGATACATTTTTCATTTCACTTTATATAGATTTATCATTAAAAACAAGTACTCCTTTGTGTATCTGCTGGCAACTTGTATAAGGCAACATGAAATGCTAAATATATAAAAGACAACTGTAATTATAGGAATTTTTTCTCAAAAGGAGAATCTTTCACTTTTATTCTGACGTTCCAGGGTTTTCTTATATTTACAGAGTCAAACAGGTCAGTCTGCTTCAGTTCATCAACACCTCCTCCTCTGACACACCTTTACACATAAATGTAAATATTCATCCCTCAGTGGTGGCTGTGCATTTCTGTTACGCAACACGAGGAGTCAAATACCGTTTCACTTGCTCATTCAAGAATCCACTTCACGAAAGGCTCTGTACACGTTTTTCAGTGTGTGAAACAAGTGTGAAAGTAAAACACCCACGCAGTGTTTCGTGGAAATGATGACTGTAGAAGGGCTTTAGAAGAACAGGAAACAGTGGTTTTAGATTTCGAGTTAGTTGAAGATACCGTTGTAATGTTAAGGTGTTGTTGGCAGTGCTTTAATGATCAAACAAAAAAAGTTGAAATATGCTGATTCTTTTTCTTTCTTTTTCCATTTCGTGGCTCTTTTGTGACCAATTACCACATAAAAGTAAACTGAATTAACATGTGCAAAAACTGATCCAAAGATTTTAGATAAATAATCTATTTATCATTTATAATAACAACGCCCTCTAAATGATTGTGATCAGATTCAAGTGAACAGTTAACGTTGACTTTAAGGTGACCTGAGCAAAAGCACAGTTGAACTTTATCGCCTGTGAAGAGTCGAACCTGATGGAAATAGAGTTTCTTTTCTTAGATGGATTCCGTTCAGTGGTTGAGTGGATTCCCCTTTGACTTGTTTGAAGCTTTGATCTCAATAATCCTTAAAATCTTTCAATGTCTCTAGGAGCAAAAGTGTATTCTCCACAGAGCAATTTAATTTTTCTCTAGTCTCACACTTTTTCATAAGTATTTGTTTGTTTTCACCCAGGTGCTACTATAATGTCAGTTTTACAATGTACATGGATCCAGATAGAGGTCAATGTAAGTCCTTAGATGTCAGAAATTGACGCCATGGACCAGGTGACGTTAAGTAATAAAACCCTCAGACGGACCTGGTTGTGGTGGAACATCAAGGTTTGGAATCACGAAAGGAGACAAGGGTTCATGTTCCATTTCAGACTGGGTTATTTTTGTGTTTTCGTTCTGCTACATTCCAACTGACACCAGATGAGCCTTTTTACACTAAACTAGATGTTATTTTACTAACTTTATCATAAACTGTTACTTTCTTGACTTGTAAAATGATATTTCAGATACACAAAAATCATATGTTTAAATGGTGACACAATTAAAACAAGATCAAATTGTTTCTCACTATTTTCTAATATTCATATTTTTCTGGGGGCGGGACTTCCTCTCAGTGAGGCAGATCATCATAGTGATGCAATATAAACATACTGCACCATCATGTTCAGACTGTAGTAAGGATATATTTGTATATATGTATATATTTTTTCCAAACATGAATACACTGTGTAAAATTAAAGCTGTACCGACTTGAAAATCTGCTCCGATGTTTTCCAAGATTTTTGACCAGCCTTGGTCACATGACACACATACATATGTATTGATACAGTGGTGATTCTCAGTTGACCAAACTGCATGAATTTATGTCATGTTAAGTGTGGTTTTAGCATGATGGGAGCCTTAATGAAAAATTCCTTCAGGTGATGGAAACAAACAAAGGTCATGCTCACATAAAAATGAACAAAAAAGGGGAAAAAGCAGCAAAATGAACAAAATAACTGAGTCTATTAGTAGTTCAGTTTTGCTTGTGATGCTCTTATACAGTTTCTGACGCATGTAAATGCAGATGCCTCAACTTGTGGAACAAAGTGGGTTAAACCTGGTCTAGGTCATATAGACTCTGATGGACGACGCAGATGATGTGTTCCAGGAGCAGATGTGACGCCAACACAGGCTGACGGTGACAACACGACTGACGACACTGGAAGCTGCAGACAGTGACGTTCAGTCTAATTATGAAAGTGAATTGATCAGATGAATTGATCAGGAGTTGTGTTGTCATTAAAGCGGCATTCACGCACACAGCAGCATCCGGTCTATTTTTATCTGCTCTTAGTGTTATTGTTGCATCAGAGCTGCTGAGCTAAAGAATGATGCAGCCGCCCACACAGACACTCATTCACACTCAGGTGCATAATATGTGAAGTGCACTGAATAAATGGACAGAAAAGAGCTTTTATACATTTGGATGGCAGTGAAGTCAACTTTTTACCATCTGGACATGATTATTTTATCCTATGCGTAAAGTTTTGTTATATTTAATGTATGAATTCTTGATCCTTCACCAATATGGAGGCAGAAAAATAACTGTGAGATAATGTTTTCATCATTATCCTAAACTGCAGTGTTTTTCTGCAGTATTTAATCAATCGGATTATAGTTGAAGAATCTAAAAACTGTGAAGTCTGACATTTATTCTACTAAATAAGATGAGGACTCTGAAATCTGTGAACAATCAATACTAAACTGTTAGAGAACGGGTTCTCTTTATCCAAACAATACCACAAAAACACACATTTTTGCCATGAAGACATACAGTATTTTTTAATAAAACTGACCAGTTTGGTGGATTTTCTTTCATCATCTCTTTCAAATCAAAAGTCTATTTGTTTATATATAGTTGCTAAAAAAAATAATAATTCAATCCCTGTTCTTTTTAAACAGCTGCAGTTTTAGGATATAAAATATACACAACTGGATTAGTTGAGTAATCTAAAAAATATGGAAAAACAACAATAAACTGAAGATGCTTGTCTTGGTTTTGTCCCTAAAATACTTTTCATTATTCCTGATAAATGGAGATGAAACACACACTCAATCAAGCTGATATAACTGAAATAACAGCTTCGACACACAGCAGCCATGTGTAATCTCAGCAGCATTTTGCCTTGTAATCATCCACCCAGAGACCCAAAACATGATGTCAGCTCCATCTGCTGCTGCTGCTGGGATGGATGACGACACAGAAAACTCAGTAACTGAGCAGCGACAGCAGAGGGAGCTGCCACAAACAATGTGCAGGAACCGTGACTGGCTCTCAGAGAGGAAAACATGTTTTTCAGGGCTGCTGTCATGCCTGCCTGCTGTGATCTGCCAGGAGTGTGTGGAGTGGGGGTGGATGGATGGGTGTGGGGGGGTATTTATAGGCCAATAGTGAGCATGTGTCCTTCAAGACCACGTTGTTCACACTCCTAGGCCCAAAGGAGGCAGCAGGACCTCATTTCCAGATTTAAATATATAGGACAAGCGACAAAACAAGGCAGAGAAGTTACTGGAAGCTTCTCATCCAGGGGTGAATAAAACTAGGAAGACAAGAGATTATAGGAAAAACCAACGTGTTTATTAAGACAACAACAAAAAAGACCCTGAAAACTCAGGAACAATATCAGATACTTCGTTACGAAGTAGTCGTGGGTTTTTTTCTTTTACACAGAGAAGAATCAAATACAAAAAACAAAAACTCAACTCCACGGAGGAATTCAAAAGGTGAAAGCACCACAAAAAGTGTTGACCGTCAACCCCCTCCCCATCCCGAGTATCACAAACAAACAGTTACAGATCAGCCAAAGCCTCGTGGGAAAAGGGTGTTTTCTCTTCTTTCCCATGCTCCCCAGTCCACATGTCTGATGGTGCTGTGAGAAAATAGAAATGTAGAGCTGCCATCAACAGAGATACAGTGTTGTCCAGGCTTTAGCTTCAATTTAAGGTCAGAATGGATTTTTCCCCCCAAATAATGTGGTGTATTTCACTGCCTTGGCTGCTGGAGGTCAAGTAAACAGGTGAAATAAGCCTCTCAGGGGGTAAAATGGGCCTTAAATGAAATGAGATAAAGTGGAATAGGGCACGTCCTTTAGCATTTAGACTGTAAACAAAATCAAATACGGCTAAACATCCCCAACCCCCACATGCTCTGCCAAACCGGGGAATGGCTAGTTTACACAGCCTAGAGCAAATCTCCATTTAACCCCCTTTAAAGAAAGAAAAGTTAACACAACATTCTGGGATGCAGCTGAAAATAAAAAAAAATAGTTTCCAGCCACTGTCAATTAAGAGAGAAAAATTGGAGACATATTCACACGTGAAAGATGTTCTGTGAAATATGCTAGCCTCTAAAACGAGATAAAATACCCTTTTGGCTCATAAATGTGTTTGGTGGCTCAAACCTGTCCTGCACTGCATCCCCGGACGTGGTTTGACCCACAAGGAGACATTCAAACATAAACAACATGGCTCATTAGCCGGGCGGCTAGTGAGTTAGCTAGGCGAACTGCTAGCCAACTAACGTTACACGAACGATGAAAATTAGAAAACCTAGCAACCAGTCCGTCCGTTGAAATGAAATTCTAAACAGTTTGTGTGTACAGTCTCATGGAGGTAGAGAGGGTGGAGAGGGGAGGTCTCGCTGTGGAATCCCCTAATCTCCTTCCCCCGGCTCCGGCTCGTCCGTTAACGGCATCAGCACGGCACATTGTCCGTACAATCCCCACAGTCTGCGGCGGAGAACTGCAGCCTCCTCACGGCCTCCTTTATCAAATTCCCCGATAAAATTAATTCCTGCAGCAGCCGATGCGGGTCGTCGTCCTCCACACTGATCCTCTTTTTGTTCCACGGTTTGATTTGGTCCCACTCCTGGTCGCTAGATCCGGGGATGTTATACGGGCTTGCCCTGCTGCTGCCCCGGTGTCCCCGGCTCCGAAGCCGCATACAGCAGCCGTTGCGTTTCTGCACTGTCGCCGCCGCCACACCGGTGCTACCGCCGATGATGGCTGCCGGTTTAACTCCTCCGCCGCCGGTGGTGCTGGCCGCGGTGAGCCCGTGCAGACAGGACATGGACACGGACACCGTCTTCTGGTGGCCGCCGCTATTGTTATGGAGCTGCAGCGCCTCGCCGATTTTTGTCACCAACGCGTCCACTTCTTTGGAGTCGACGGTGACGGACTGCTCCAGAAAGATGTAGTTTTCCTTCCGACAGGGCATTGTGAACTACGTGTCGGAGTTCCGTGGGTGCTTTTAAGCGTATTTTTCAGGTTCTGGATGAATGAGAGCCGCCGGGCCGCTCCTCGCTCTCACCACGCCGCTCAGCAGTAAGCGACAACCGGAGTTGATTTGTAAACAATGGGTGACGTGTCGTGGACCGTACCATCTTTCACATGAAAGGAGGGGGGCTATTCAACCAAAATAAACCACTCCGCACTCCCACAAACCCCCACAGCGCTAAAATCATACAAAATCACCACATTTCCACAAGTTATAAAACAACTATTCTATCCATAAAATACACCCCAGGTGTTTTTTTCCCTACCCTAATTTCCCGCGTCAACCTGATCTCGCCCCGACGTTGGTCCGCTCCTTCCAAATGGACATTACATAACTCATAACTGTCTGCCGCTGTCTGTTCAAGCAAAACAAACAAAGCGCACATTTCTAGTACATGAAAATGGTGAAATCACGTTCACATAAACGTAGCATTTGACATATCACTTCATATAATCAAGCGCAGAAGAACATTCACGTGCACGTACGTTCATACTAAAACCCACTACATCTCATTGCACTGTTGAATTATTTAAGACATCACAATCTCCATCTATGCAAGGCCTTACAGCTCAGTTTTATGTGAATATATCATCATTGTATTTGGTAAATTCTGAGAAACAAATGCCTGTGCATGTTGATAATTAGTTGAAAATGTTGGCAGATACTAAATTAGAAATTATGAGACTGAGAATTTGACCTGTTTCATAATTGTGATTTGCATTCTATTTGTCTTACCAAACATAAAACAGGATTGTGCTGCAATAATTACACTAACTCTGCTCTTTACATCTAAATAGTCACCTTAGGCTGTAAATTTTGTCTGAACTTGTGGATGCAGGTCATACAAATGGGTGTGAGTCTAATTTGTGCACATGAAGCAGTATCCTCGGTGTATACAGTGACAATAGCAGTTGCAGAAGGGAGGGGTGAGTGTATCTGTGAGAACACAGTGTTCGTTTCTGTTTCTGAGAAACAGCAGCCAGGCTAAACCTGATACTCCAGTCAAAGACAGAGCCGTCATGGCCATATAAGGAGCTACTATCACTGCTACCACGTGGCACAGCGGCCAATCAGAGCACCCCATTGAGGTTTCCTGTGTGTCTCAATGGCAGTGAAGCAGGAGCCGTCCAGTCATACAGGAATCCAGTTGGCTGTAAATGAAACTGCAGGACTTCCTGCAACATTATCTAACATCACTCTCATTACATTTTCAGCTGCATAAGCCTTAAATGTCTACAGCTGTTTAATTACACTCACATTTATTAATGGTGTGTTTTATTTATAGTATGTCAGAGAGCAGTGAGATTAAGACTAGAGTAAGAAAACAAATCAAGTAACCAACAACCTTTTACTCCTGAGTTTCATGTTTATCAGACAGACACATGCTGTAACCACCAGCAGTAAAGTTGACCTTTACTGCAGTGCAGCATTTAAGTGTTTGAGGTACTTTACTCAATCGTACAGTATTTTCATTTTCTGCAGCTTTATATTTACACCTGAGGTGTGCACATTATATTTTTTTACTCCATTACATTACAGCTAACTGTAATAATAAATTGTGATAGATTTTTACAAAGTTCCATCAGCTGCCATATCATAGATAAACATACTAATGAATCAATAATTATAATCCAGTCATACATATTGTTTACAAAGGGGTTATTCTGTACTTTGAGTTTTGGTACTTTAATTATCTTTTGATAAAAATACTTTTACTCGAGTAAAGTTTAGTTTACATGCAACAGTATGTTAACGCTGCACTGTGATGTTGCTACTTATAGCTTCAAGTTTCACTCTTTTATTTTACGATGTGCTTTGAGATTATTTAGCACTTTCTATATGTATATTCAGGTATATTATTAGGTGTCTGATGAGGAATGTGGAATATTTTAAAAAGATTGTTTTTCTTTGTTGTAGGATTTTTTTTATGTTCTTTAGTTTGACATGTTCAAAAATTAACTAAACTGTTGATGGAGTATGAATAAAAAAGGGATTTAACTCCTTATCTTACAAATTTCCCATTAAAACATGTTCCTGTTCTGGATTTTTTCACCCCATTTAAATTCTTTGGTGTATATCAAACGAAAAAAAAATCACAATGTATTTACGGTGGACATTACAGATACTACTGTGATGCTTTGACTTTACGGATTGTACATATTAAAATGAGTACCTTATTATAACAGATCCCAATATTACAACACCAGATGAAACAAAACTTCTGAAAAGTGGAAAAGTACAAGTTGTAGGTCCACACCCTGCCGGGCATTCATGTTTTTTGTCTCTAATACAGAAACAGAAATTGGGAAATCACTGTTACTCTCCAAAATTGCAAAGTAAAACCCTTTTCACTGTCCACGTAAACAAGACAATCCCATATCTGTGTGTTGTGTTTAGAAACATCCTCTCTCCCTGTACTTACCCCCCCACTCCACTATTTTCTTTTGCCTTTGAACTGAACAACCCGTCCACACCACGAGGAAGGAGAAAAGTGGGTCACACACTTCCTCATTCTTTCATATGTTCCTGTACGTGACTCAGCGGAGGTGGTGAACAGGCCCGCCTCGATTAGAACACAATTCCTGTTTGTCTGCACCAGGAGCAGCTGCTCTCACATGAAGGTGACCTCATCCTGGCTCTGTTTGTGTTTCTGACACTAATCCTTCATATGGACGAGAGGAAAACATGGACTTTAGCTGAACCTAAGGAGGAGTATAACACTCTGGATTCAACAGAGATGTTAAATGTTCTTCATATCTAAAAGCAAATCTGGATACAGCTAATTATTACATACTGTTAACACTCGCCCAAACTTGTTTTCAATTGGTCACCAATTGTAAGAGTCAAATACATAATACTGTGATCCATTCATTCATCACATGAAATGCAGCTCAGTCAGAAAAGAAAAAAAAAAAGGAAGGACGTGAAAGACGTAACACAAGACATGAAAGATATAACAAGATGAAAACAATACAAAAGATGATGATGTAATAGAACACAATGTAAAAGATCTAACAAGACAAAGACATAAAAATAGCAAAAAGATGTAAAAGACAACAACATGAAAATGTGATATGAGACTAAACAAGACAGAAATTAGACAAAAGATGTAAAAAGACACAAATTATGTAAAAGACATGACAAGACATGAAAAATGCAACAAGAAGAGAAATCAATGTAGAAAACAATGTAGAGAACATAACAATTTCTAAAAGATACAAAAAATGATCACGAATGAGTCTCTGTGGCGTAATCGGTCAGCGCATTCGGCTGTTAACTGAAAGGTTGGTGGTTCGAGCCCACCCAGGGACGACGAGCATTTATGTTTCCTTAATTTCACAGAAAGTCATCAATAAGGTTCAGTGTAGTCTGACCTGAAATACAGTATGTCACAAGTCAAAACACAATGTATATGATAAAAAAAGTTCCAAGACAAAAATGGCCTAATGCAGACCAATAACATTGCCAACAAGAACATTGTCTATTTCTGTTGTTTTAGAACTCCTGTTAGTATATTATTATTTGGGCTCAATGTGCTGTTTAACATCTCTGAAGAAATGCTTGACTTTTTCCTTTACATTTATTAACTTTTTCAGTGGTGGTCAATAGAAACCTGTGCAACTGAATAATTTTGAGACCCTCTGAAACCACCAGAGACCAGTCCAAATGTCCACATGGTTCCAGAGAACAGCGACACTCAAACAAAGCAGAATATATTTGTTTAAGGAGCGACATAACCAACACAGATGCTGGAAGTAAATGTTCCCATTGTGCATCTCTACAAACCACAAATATGTAGAATGTCATATGTTGTTACACGTGCCTCAGCGGTTAAAGCTGTTCATCTGCATGTGTCAGATACTACACTATGTACAGTATGTGTTTTATAGACATATTTAGACACCTATTTACATTTAGGCAAAGATACCACAGTTTATTTTAGTACAGAGAAAAAGAATGACTCACAATACATTTATTAACATTTACACCAAACCATGATCTTTCTCTAACTCAAAACTACACAGAAAAGTACACATGCTGGTAAAAGAAAGTAAACTAAGTGAGTCAGAGGTAAAAGTGACACAGCACAGCCTCCAAAACAGAAGTTGTTTGCCTCTATTTATGTAATTATGTCTTCTTGAATAAAAACTCATTATAGTCATTTATTTTTATGTGTTGATGCAGAAACCAATGTATTTAATCACAACAAATGAATACAGTACTAAACCACACACCAGAAACAACAGGAATATTTCCATGGTGCATTGTTTGTCATATGATATTAACTAATGGATTCATCAAGGGATTGTCTTTTTTATGTTATTGTTTCATCCACTTCCATTGAAATCGGTTGTGATGTTGGGAAAACGTGCAATGGTGTGAAATAAAAAATAATGGTTAATTCAACTCAAATGCATTAAAGCAAAAGCCTGTGTTGAAAAAAATGTAAGGAATAGAAATCAGATATTTGTGCTAAAATGTTGGGAATAACAGGAAAAGGTTGTGAAGTACCTTAAAACTCTTCCTAACTCTTCCTAATACAGTAGGAAAAAGTAGCTTAGTAGGAAAAAGTAAAGTAAAATCAGAATGAATCTGGTTTTACTAATCATTTAAAACCACAACTAACCAATCTGGTTTCTTCAACTTTCACTTGGGACCAAAAATCTGCCTTTAAAGTGTAAGAAAATACTGATATGACATTTACCATAATCATCATCGATATTAGCTGGAATATTTATCGTGGTAACATTTTCATCCGTATCGCCCAGGGCTGTCATCTACACTTGTATTGTGGTGTCTACTTATGATGTGATGACCAGTGAAATCTGAGAGGAAAGTGGGTCAGAGTTATGAGACAATATGACACATTTTCAGTTACAACAGACCGGCTGTTGCAGTAGAGTCGGGTGGGGCCAGTAGATACAGTTGGGGCAGCCAAAACAAACAGCCTGATGGTGATGAAACCTCTGATGGTTTGTAATCTGGATGAAACCTGTTTGCACCTTTGCTCTGTGTTTACACTGAGCATGATCAGGTTTTGTCTTTTGATATAAACGTGTCGGATACCCCCAGTGGCTGTTGTAAAACCTCTGTGATGACGACTCTGTCTGTCCTCACTTGTGTTTCATTCGGGCTGTGGAGCTGCAGAGCCTCACAGAAAAGAAAACAGGCCTTTCAGCCAGAGGATCAACTTTGATAGCAGTTGGAGTTCTGCCAGCAGCTCGAGTTCACCGGGTTTGTTGCCTCCATTCAGAGAGAGAGAGAGAGGGAGCGGACAGCATTAGTTCACTGCCTCGCTCGCTCTCTTCAACACATCTCTCTTACCCAGAGGAATGTGAGGAGGGAGCACATGGCAGGAAGTAATATCACAGGATTTATTTCTGTTGTGTGAGTCTACGGGCTTGTAAACATGCATAGAAACATGAGCACAACCGGATTATAGAAACAAAATTAATATAAATGAAGGATAAAAATATACGATTGGACCTGACTGATGGATTGACAGTAAAGAAAAGTTTATACCAGGAGTGTTAAACATACGGCCTGTGGGATGAATCTGTGAAATGCAAAATTTACACTTAAGATATTAATAATCAACGGTGTTAAAATAATTTCAGTTCAGGGGCAACATACAACATTTTCATGATGTAACTGTACTTTTTTTAACACTAAAATATAGAGAAAAATTTGGATTTATCATTATTTATAAGTTTTTATGTTATTATTTTACTGGTCTGGTCCATTTGAGATCATATTGGGCTGTATGTGGCCACTTAACTAAAATGAGTATGACACCCCTGGTTCATACTATTCTTCAGTTCGTGGAAAAGAAGCAATTTTGTAGGTTAGAAATATATTTCTTGTTGTTGCGCCTTCATTTTCACAATTTTTACACTCTTGTATCTTGTTTTTGAAATGTTACCTTACATTATTATCTCTGTAGGGAATTTGTTCTTTGCATTTTAACCGTCTAAATACAGGCACTATTAGCATTATTAGCATTAGCATTAGCATTAACCGTTAGCTGTAGCACATTAGGAGTAGTGAGCTGCCATTGAGGGTGCCCAGAGACCAACTCCAGATCTTCATCACTACCTTGGTTAAGGCACTGACAGGGGAATTAACCTATATGTACATGTTTTTGATGGCAGGGGATTCTGGAAACCTGGAGAAAACCTAGCGACAGGAAACCAGGTAAACACTTCCAGCTGTGAGGCGAAAGCACTATCCACTACAATACCACACTGCTGTAAGTTGTATCTTTTACATCGTTTTCATCTTGTTTATTCTTATTTTGTCTTTCACAAATTATCTAAAACCACAAATAACCATCAGCCCCTGAAAGAAATAATAATCTTATATGTAACATGATAAATTACCAGTATTTACTCATGTGAAAATGTTTTGTTGTCATTATTTGGCCCTGACTTTAAACCATCCATTCCTAAACAGTGGGTTATGGGGTTGCAGGAGATTTTGTTAAAGTTGCCAAACAAATTTATATTTTACATACAGTATATTAAACAAACTTTCAAGGGGGAAAACAGTACAAGCCTTTTACCTGCACCTACATGCATTTATGTCTCATTTGTAAAGTGTGTAAATATGTATATTGTTTTGCTGACGGGGAGAAACACAAACAATAATTTAAGTTTTATTTGGTTTCATGAGGTGTAATTGTCATTAGAAAAAAGTAGGTCAGCAGAAGCAAAGTCTGGCAAACACTGTTTTAGACAACAAAAGCAGAGACACACACACACACAGGTTAGAAAAAAAATTGTAAAAGGTTTCAGTAACAAACTATTATATCTACTTTTGTATCTTTCCCTAACATCTACAAGATGCTCAACTGTCGGAAACAGCGCAACTGCAGCTTCTGTAACTGTGTAAAGAAAGGTCACCACCAGAAACCATAAATCGCTGATTTGACATTGGCTGACAATCCACAACTTAATCTGGGTTTTGTTTGTTTAGTTCAATGTAATATTTGCAAGTAATGTCCTTGTGGAGGCAAATAAATACAACAGGTCAGAAGGCAAGAGATAAAGAAATGACACCAGGAATGGATCGAAAAACTACGTTGGGCAAACAACATCTGGGTCTATTTTTGTCATTTTGCAATAATTTAAACCAGTTTTACTCAACAAAGCTCCACACACATACATTAAATCATCATAAATGTGAAGACAGCTTAAAAAAACACAGATGTACAAACACATGCACACACACATTAACCTTTACAGACCTAAAACTATTTCTGTGGTGACTTCCAAATGAATTTTTCTTTATATTTAACTTTTCCTAGGTGATTTATCACCATTCATTATGATATTAGTCTTTGCATTTTGCATTTTTAAGAGAAAAGTTGGTAGTATTCTATATTAAATTTACTGGATATGTAGATGTTTGAAGTATTCAGAATAACCCGGAGTAAAAAAACTGAAGAAAAAGTGACTTTTTCAGCAAAATATGATGGAAAAAACCACTATAAAACTCATGCAGTTTGATAGATGATGGCAGTGTTTCCATGTTCACTATTGAGAGTTTGAAGGTCCGAATGGGTCACACCTGATGCAGCTGCAAAGATGAAAAACTGCATTTTACAGTAATTATTTAACTGTATTGATAAGATTAATGGTTGAAAAGTTATTATCCACTTTACGTGTTTCTTCTCCATAAAACATCTAAACCTCTCCAAGGTCTGATAATAATCTTAAAAAGCAGAGCTGTACAGCACAGACGCACAAAGTAAATCATGTGATATGTTGACAGCAACTAAAGAAGAGACAGATCTTTGAGTAGCTGTACATTCTCCAAATTCCGATTACATAATGTTGTTTCTGCTGATATAAATGACGTCCACTAAAATGACATGTTTTCTAAAACACACTGGTCCTTGAAAACATAAAGGAAGTGTTCACTCAGGAGTCAATCTGCTAAATGATTAATGAGAAAGTAAAGTGTACCGAGGATCACACAGCCTCCTTTTACAGTTGAAGGTGAGTTAATCCAGTAGCGTTTCTTTTTTACCTTCATAAGAAACATTTACAGAGGCTCAAACTAGAACATGCCCTGAAGTGTCCTTTTGTTCAGCTCATGTGAGATCATTTACTGCTTAAAACAACACTAAAGGCATCTATACAAGACAACAGACTGACTGTTTTATACTTTTAAGAATAGACAAAACAACAATTAAGTCTAAAATAAAAAAAAAAACTACTAGTAAAAGTAAACTAAATTCAGTTAATTCTCCAAAATAAAACCATTTAAACTAAAAGACTGGAACCATAAACCACCTTAAAACGCTCTTACTTTGAAGATTATTTCCACATCTCCTGTATGGAAGAATAATGAGTAAAATATAGAAAATAAAATGTAGAACATCAGTACATGCTTCTTCAAAAGAGGTCAGACTGATTGCTTAATAGTTTTTTAGATTGAACAAATCATAGCAAATCATACCTAAAACTGAAATGTATTAGTAAAAGTCAATAAAAGCTAAGGTATATCTAATCAGTTCCACAAAATAAAAGTACCTTTGCACTTGTATTGACTAAATGAAAGTATTTAAGAAGGATGAACCCACAACACATTCATAATTTCAGCCGAGATAAGATCATTTCTCCAATTTTACGCACAAAGTAAAATGTAAAACATCAATAAATGCCACCAAATAAGAATATTTCATATTTTGTACAATTTTTTGAATGAACAAAAGAGAAATCCACTCTAAAATAAGGATTTACCCCCCAAAAAATGAATTTAAAAGTACAATAATAAATGAATTTACACAGCACTTTTCAAAACTAGTCAATTCTTCAACATAAACTTGATAAACTTGTACATATATGAAAGTGTTTAAAAAGCATCAAACTACAAACCACCTGAAAACGATCTCACAAAAAACCTCAATGTAAACATAATGTAAAATCTCAGTAAATGCCTTTGAAGCAGATCAGACTGAGACCCAATGTTCTTGAAAAGAACAAAACACAAATCAGGTGTAACTTTACGTAACATGTCAAACATTAATCTGCTCCGTGTCCTGGTTGAACACGTTCAGATACTGACGTACTGTACATACAAGGTAAAAGGGTTCATTCCTCATCCATCACACCTCTGCAGCCCAGGGGCATTGTGGGGATTGATCAACGTAGTTGTAGCCTGTAAAGGTCCGTGCAGGTTCTCATAGACCTGATCAGCTCAGCTCACATGGTCTAGGAACCGACTGCTCTTATGTAATTTATGAGTGAGGGCGTCTGCTGACTGAGCTGGTACATGTTCAGACGCAGATAAAAAACAAACTCCTGCTGTCGTAAAAACTCAGACTGTGGTGATAGAGTACAAATATGTAATTCAGTAGAGTTTTCAGGAATCCTTCTGATGACTGGTTTATTTACTTCCTCCTTTTTAATGCAACCACAGCTCAATTCTAAACCCTTTCTCAAAATAGGCTCTTAGCAAGACTAGGGAGGGATCATTTGATCCCTCTACCTTTGGAGACCACAGAGGGTTCATTTGGTCCCCCCTGGAATGTGATTTGTTGTGCTAATGTGGCAGCTTCTTGCCGGGAGTTGAATGCAGATTGTTAGAGCAGCAGCTCTGGGGGGAGGGGGAGAGAAAGAGGTGTGAATCACCTAACCATAGCATACCTTTTTCACCTTTCACCTTTTTCTAAATGTTTTGTCTTTTACTGTGTTTTTATTTTATTCCTATTGTGTTTTTACTGTAAAGCACCCTGTGTACTCGTACTGTGAAGGGTGCTATATAAATAAAATTTTACTTACTTACTAACCAAGAGTAATTTGCCAAAAAGGAAGAACTAGGTTTTACAGCAACTGTAACTGTAACTTCATTGCTTCTGACTCTGATCTTCCTCTTGAAAGCTTGAATGTTCCTGTTTTTTTGTAAATATTTTGCATTGCTTAGAATGGATAACCACATATTTATCTTTTTTGTTGAGTTCAATTTAGTAAGGGACATGAAAATAAGAGAATGAAAAATATACAAAATAGAAACTGTGCTTATTTAGAATGGTTTATTTCTATTTTTGAAACAACATTGTAGAAAACACAAACAATACTCACACATATTTACAGTGTGTGTGTTTGACATCACACAACTTTTTCAAAACTGTCCTTGGTCTGAGCAGACCTGGCACTCCCATGGCACTTCTTTTGTGCATTTGCCACACGTAAACTTGTAGCAATGAACACAACGAACAGTAGCAGGGTTCTTTCTGCACCGGTGCTGGACTTGGCACTTCTTCCTTTTGCCGAGTTCATCTGGTGTGGCGGCCTGTTTGCGAAGAGAGTTTTGCTTTCCAATCTTCTTCGCGTGACACATGAGACTCAGCCAACTCACTGGCAAGCCGCATCAGAAAATCTGGCTGCCTTTCCTTCTTTCCTGTGCAGGCTTCATATAGCACATGGGCGTTCAGGGCTGCCATGTCAACCATGTTATAGAACACAGCGACTGGCCATCTTTGTGTTCCTGCCCGTACGCTGTACCTCCGCACCATCTGATCCATGGCATCCACACCGCATTTTGATGAATTGTACTGGGTGATGGTGCTTGGCTTTTTTTTGTGGCTGTCCTCAGTCTGAATCACACTGTGCGCACTGCTCATAACGTAGACCGTCTTCTTCCGGCTGGCTGCATACACTGTCAGTGTGGCATCAGTCGTTGAAAATACCTGAGTGCTGAACTTACTGCACTTTATCTCTCGAGTCGAAGGGGGAATTTCTCTGCAAATCTTATTGAGTGTCCCAAGAATGGTAGTTTTCCGGCTGAGCAACTTTTTTGCAAGTGAAATTGATGTGAAAAAAT
>JAPQRQ010000009.1:17799213-17813600 GCA_037367365.1 Apogon talboti
ATATATAGTTTTGTTTTGTTTTGTGTTTTTATATCCAAACTTTCCTACATGATTTATCACCATTTATTCTTTTATTTTTTCCAGGAGGATCAGGTATTTTCCTGTATTTAATTTACTGATCATGTAGATGTCTATAAAAGCTCAGAGTAAATTCAAGGGTGATTATATCAGAACAGAGAAACCTGAAGAAAAACTGAGTTTTTCAACAAAATATATAATTAACTCAACTGAAAAACATCTACAACCACTATCATTTATCAGACTCCATGGGTTTTACTGCTGAATCACTGTTGCAGAAGACAGTGTTTCCATGTTCACTACGGAGCCTCTGAACGTCCAGATGGATCATATCTGATGAAAATGAAAAGCTGAGAAACTGCATCTTATCGGGATTATTTTAATGTATTGATAGGATTAATGCTTCAAAGGTTATTAAACACTTAAATCAGTAGATGCTTTGGTTTTCTTGTGGCTTTGGGGGTTAAAGGGGTTATGTAACTGCAAACTTTCTTCTGAAAAAGTCACTCAAACCACTTGATTACCAAGTAACAGCTAACTGAATAATCGTTTGCAACTCTACTAGTAACAAAGGTACAAAAAAAGCTACTTTAAAAATGGAAAAAATGATTACTGTTGTACGTACTTCGGCAGTGCTTTAGGCCTACGTCTGGATTGAACTGTATTTTACAGAAACCTTACGGGGTATTTTGTAAAAGTCCTATTTCAGCTGATCTTAACAGAATCAGCAGGACAAACCGTTACAGTCGGTGCGTTTTTGTGTTCCAAACGGAGGATTTGTTGGGCCTGACAAACTCCTGCGGGGTGGGGGTTTGGGTGAGGCAGGGCTTGTAGAATAAAAAGCGCTGCGACGGTTTCTGACAGAGATCTGACAGCTGCTGCAGGTTCACATCAACCATCTGCAGAACCGCACTTCTGCCGAGTCTGCACACCTCCCGTCACATCAAGTCAGCTTTTTACCCACAGATCCCAAAAGTTCAGGACGGCTCCGAGTATATATATATGTGTGTGTGTGTGAGAGTGTGTGTGTGTGTGTGTGTGTGCTTGTGTATGCACATTTGCAAAGTGATGTTACAAGAGCAGCAGTGTGAGTGTACACCAGAGAGTTTCAGACAGATTGAGAGCTTGTGTGTGTGTTTGAGGTTTTACTTTATGCAGTCTCTGGAGTGTGTGTCTGTGTCGGCAGGAGATTGAGAAAGAAACCGAGAGCCTCTGTGTGTGTGTGTGTGTGTGTATATGTGTGTGTGTGAGGTATTACTGTGTGTGTGAGCTGTCGTCCAGGATTTACCCTCAGTGAGAGTTAATCTGAGTGTCGGCAGGATTCTCTAAAGGTTAGGGAGACGGAGAGGAGAGGAGTGTGTCGGAAACACTGCAGCTGACCTCATTTTCATCACACACCTACTTCACTTGACTTTAGCGCTGAGTTTGATGGCGTGATTGGTTTCATAGGTGTTTGTTTTCATCGCACATGAAAGGTGATTAGGGAAAAAATAGAGGTTAAGTGAGTAATTTGTTGAATTGAACAGCCTTCGGATCTAATTTGTGGTCCTTGAATTTAATATTAGGTGAAAAAAACAGGAGATTTTATTGATACCAATGTCTTCAGTGTCATTCATGCATCAGCTCTATTTAATCTTTTACTGATTCCCTTATTCAGCCCTGATCAATTGTCAGTATGGGGGAAAAGGGATAAGAAAAATACATGTTTCTGAAATTGAAGTCTGTATTGTGTAAGATGTCGCTGCTATGAAATGATCATTTTACAGACATTACTACAGCCATGGCTGAGAGTTTTGGGAATGACACAAACAGATTCTTTGTTTAAGTGTGATATATTGGTTGATAAAAGTCTTTGAAGCCTATATTATACTTCTAATTGTTCTTCAGTTTACCTCAGAAACATGCGAAAAACCTAAAAAAAACAAAAAAAAACAACACAAAACAAAGAAAAACTTAGGAAGTAAATTTAGTGAAAATATATTTGGCCAAAACTGCACTAACAACTGTTGTTGACAGTTTCCATGTGTGTAGATGCAGCTACAGAAGTCATTGTCATCAGTAGAAGAGGATTTAACATGAAATAATGGGACAACTGAGCAATTTCAATTAGACTTAGAATCTCTGGTAATCACAAGTTTCTGAGCGTTAAGTGATTCTATCACTATCATTAGCTGTGTTTCCATAAAAAAAGAGAGATGGAAATAAAGAGTGTGAATCATGTGCATTCCATTTTAACTGGTTTAGAGTGAGTAAACTTGACCAGGGGTGTAAGTTCATTTTAGTTCATGGGCCACATGCAGCTGAGTATCATCTCAAGTGGACTGGACCAGTAAAACATACAGAAACATAATGACTTGTAGATAATAAAATTTTTGTCTTTGTTTTAGTTGAAGAAATTAAAATCACAGTATGAAAATGTTTACATTTAAAAACACCCGTTAAACAAAAGCTGTGAATAACCTGAACATCCATGAACAACCACAAATGTCTTAAGTAAACTATGGCTACGTTCAGACAGCAGGTCTTAATGCTTAATTCGGGCTTTGGTGAAATCCGATTTTTTTTTTGTGTGCTCGTTCATTTTACACATTAAATGCAACTTCTATCAGTTTTGAGTATGAACTGAATGTGACCCTGCAGTGACCCGCATGTGCAAAAGAAGTCCTGACGTACGTGACCACGCAGGCACGCACTGTGTTTACGGAAGTAAATAGGTTTTTCCCGCTCCTCCTCCAGGGACGCAGAATTGGGACGCTTGTCGCATTTCAGTGATGTAAAGGTCGGATGAATGTGACCTGGCCGTTCAGACTGAAGTCGCACTGCAAAATATCCGATACGTATCAGATTTAGGACCACATATGAAAGTGGCCTGGGTCACATTTGAAAAAATTGGATTTGTGCTGTTCAAACTGTCTTCAACAGATCGGATACAGGTCACATATGGCAAAAAAATCGGATTTGGGCCACATTTGCCTGCAGTCTGAACGTAACCTAAGTGCCCCTTTCTACCTCCAAAGGCGGCGGGCGGGGGGGGGGCTCCAAAGAAAAAGTTTGAGAACCACTGTTATAGAAGTTTTGATCTCTGAGTGGAATAGGCCTTTATTAAGCTTTGTGAAACAGTACTGAGCCTCAGCTGTTGGTTGAACAAACAGACAGTGTTTCTGTTGAATTTGTGGATGCTGACCTTCAGGTGAGGATATATTTGAAAGTGGTAAACATCTGCGTTTGAACCTGAGCGGGTCGACACCCTCCATCCGTCCGCCGCTTTGAAGGGAAGCCAAATGGCTGGGCTCCACCGCGCTGATCTCATCCTCTCTCCAAACTCTGAATATTAAAACACATAATGCATGCAGTTTCCCCACTCGTGCATTTTTCCCCCGCAGTTCTTTGTCGTGTACCGGTGCTTAATGTGCTGATTTAGATGTGGGGTGTCAGCCAAGCTGCCCTCAGGCGGTTTTACCCTCTGCGACCCAGTTTATGGAGGCTCCCGCTTCCCGCTGTCAGCCCGATGCCGAGCCGACCACGGAGCAGTCAGGTGGCTTCGTGTGCTGGACTACTAGGCCGAGCCCCGAATTATTCTCCTCCAGAAAACACAGAAAGAGCAGAGTCTGAACTGTCGCTTTATCTCCAAAATCTGTGGCTCTGTCTCTGTTGGTTATTAAACAGTGGACAGAATTATTTCAAAATAGGCTGAACCGGGTCATTACTGAAAAACAGAGAAAAGATGCTTTAATAATTGATCTTTTTAATGTTTAGAAGTAACAATAATGAGTTCTAAGATAAACTTTATACAGACTTTTTTCACCAGCGCTGCAGAACAGTCATGTTTTTCCATTTTTACCATATTACTGATCAGTTCTTTGAACAGAAATGCGGTTAAATTCACTCTATAAACATTAATGGACATGTAAATGTATCTGAAACACATCACTGAGCCTCATCCCTGTTTACCCTGAAACGGTTCTCTTTCAGGACGTGAAGGGAATTAAATTTTATTAAGTTAAAACCTAGTCTTCACTTCTGTTTCCTAAAGTACAAACCTGTGACTGGTCTCAGTGATGTGTTTTCAGACAACAGTGGACAAGGATTTTCCTGTGTGGAAAATTTCAACTGCATTGGCACTGCAGGTAAAAGTGGCCCAAACCTTACATTTTGCTCAAATGTGACCCATATCTGATTTTTTAATGAGTCTGAACAGCACAAATCAGACCCAGGACACTGTCATATGTGGTCTTAAATCAGATATATCTCTACAACATGACTTCAGTCTGATCTGTCATGTTTAATTTGATCTGAATTTCACATCATTGAAATGCAACAGGTTTCACACTTCTGCACCGGAGGAGGTGGGACTCACTAATATCCATATGTACTTCTTTAAAACAGTGTGCTGTGTGTGATGTCATGTCTTCTTCTGTGTCACTTCAGTACCATACACTGTTCACATATGAGTCTGATGGCATCGCATCAAATTATAACGTGAGCAACTGCACACACACACAAAAAAAATCAGATTTCAGATTTTTTCCCAATTCTTCAGATACATGTAAATAATCCAAATAAAATGCAGTTTCTCAGCTTTTCCTTGTTAGATATGATCCATTTGGACATTCAGAGACTCCATAGTGAACGTGGAGTCTCTGAACATCATCATCTTCTAGAACATTGATTCACAATTAAAACCAATGTGGTTTAACAAATGACACTGGACGTAGACACTTGTTTTTGCATTTAGTTATTTAGTTTGGAGCATACACATACTGTAATTCTTAGGGGGTAAAAAAAATATAGGGGTAAACATTGTATGTGACACCGGGTTCTGGTTGGATTTATCAGTGAGACATGGCCTTTTTCTTTCATGATTGTATTTATTATTTATTTTACTTGTTGTTCTTATATGGCTTAGTATTAAACAAATTTATACAACATACACTATGTTGAAAAATTAAGTTCTGATTCTAATTGAAACAGAATGACTCAAGGGTCATTGTGTTTGTTCTGTATACATGGACAATCTGAGCATCTATCAACTACGAAACAGAAAAGTAAAGTAATAAGTAGTGAAGTTACTTTTCAAATGCTGTAACTAGTAAAATAATCTCATAAAAATGTAAACAACTAACTTGTAACTAGTAACCAATGTTTTTTTTCGAGTACCCAACACTGCTGAATTACCACTGACCTTTTACAAACATCTATATGAGCAGTAAATTAAATATAGGAAAATGCCTGATTTCACTGAAAAAAATGCAGAGGATAAAATAATAAATGGTGATAAATGAGGTATGAAATGTTAAATGTAGAGAAAAATTCATTTGGACGTTGTCACAACAATCATTTTAGGTCTTTTAAGGGTTAATGGTTTTGGGACGTGTGTGTATTCTGTATAATATGTTATAAACCCTCTTAACTTAAAGCTACAGAAGCCAGAAAAGGATTTTTCCTCCTGACATTTGTAATAGACCGTTTTGATGACAACCACTGAAGATGAAATTTAGTTTTTAGAAAGGAAAGACAGTTCGCTGTGAGTGAGGAAGCTGCTGATGAGAGAGGACGTGACGTCTGAAAGCCGTGTGTGTGAGACAGACGTCGAGGTATCTGGAGGTTTCAGAGGTTTTGGGCTGAAGTGTAGAGGACGGATGCTGATGTGTTCAGGGACCCCTGGGTGTCAGCGTCACCCAGTCTGTCTGCTGCGTTCAGGCGCTCTGCAGAGATGAAAGACTGAGCTGCGATAAAACAGACTGGTTGAGTGTCAGCACATACACACACACGTACACATTTGTACTGCTGCGTTTGTCAAAACTCTCACATTACACAACCCCTAACCTTAACCTTAAGATCCTCGTTTTACCTCTAAACTGTCTTGAAGAAAGGAGGGCGAACAGAATATCACCGCCCTTCATCGTCGTCATCTGCTCCTCAGTCGTCCTCACAAACATCCACCATCTGTTTATTGTTTTGGAGGCAGATCCATCACAGATAATGGGCTGGGTTACATCAGTATCATCTGCCGTGAGGTGGTTCAGATGTGGGTTAACGTCGAACAAAAGAACAGCAGATGAGAATGTTACGCATGATTTCAGTAAACACAGGAAACACAAAGCATAAAAAAACAAAAACCCACAGGAGTGACAGAGGATTGATCAACACATCCTGATACATAAAGAACAGAATAGACTGACTCAATAATATCAGTCATGAAACAGGGTCGATGGTAGTGTTTGGTGTTTTATTAAAGGTCGTGTCTTTCGTCTAATGGTTGAATTTGTGCTTATTCAATGATATTGATTAAAAAGGGATGAAAAGTTCCATTTTCATGGATGTACAGATGCATCAACTGAACATCTGTCATCCTTTTTAACTGACATGAAAAAAGGTGCCATTAATTGTATTTACTGGAGATGATTGAGTGAATCCCTACTTTGATCTTTTACCCGAATCCTTAACCCATAAAGACCCAAACATCCACTGGCGACCAAAAATAAAATATTTAATACCTCTTGATCCACTAATCCTATCAATACATGTAAATATTTGATGTAAAATGCAGTTTGGCATCTTTTAATAGTCATCACATATGACCCATTGGGACGTTCAGAGGCCCCGTTGTTACCATGGAAACACCATCATCGTCTACAAAGTTGATTCACCAGTAAAACCCATGAAGTTTGATCAATGACAGTGGATGGAGACGCTTGTTTTATGTTCAGTTAATAATAGATTTGCTGAGAAAGTCACTTTTTCATCAGTTTTCTCTGTTTTCATATAACTTGTGAATTTACTCTGAGTTTTCATCAACATCTACATGATCAGCTAATTAAATATAGGGGGAAACACATGATTTATGCTGAAAAATGCAAAATACACAGAATAATATTACAATGAATGGTGATAAGTCACTGAAGAGAGGTTTAATATAGAGAAAAATTCACTTGGGAAGTGCCACAAAAATAGCACTGGGTCTTTATGGGTTAATGGTGATTTCTTCTTCTCCTTTGACATCACTTTATTAGAAACCTGAAATTTTACAACTTGAGCATCCTCCAAAAAATACAGACTATACTGTTGCAATGGCATGAATAAGGTTTGGTTTGGTTGAACTTGGTAAGAGTTAGTGAGGGATTAAGGTGATGGCAAACCCCCCCCCCCCCAAAAACACCCCACAGTGTTTACCTTCAGCTGATACCAGGATAGCATTGTACTGGTGATCAAATTAGTGAAAGAATCCAAATATGTGCAGTTCTTCATTCTTTGAATTCCCCTTCCAAATCAATAACGTCATTTCTAAGACCCAGTATTGTTTTTGGTTTTTTTGTGTTTAACCTAAATCGGGGGTGTCAAACTCATTGTAGTTCAGGGGTCTCATACAGTCCAATATGATTTTATGTGGGTCACACCAGTTAAATAATAGCATAATAACTTATAGATAACAACAACTCCAAATTTTTCTCTTTGTTTAAGTGAAAAACGGTCAAATTAAATTATAAAAATGTTTACATCTACAAATTATTCTTTAAAATAAATGTGAATAACCTGAACAACCATGAACATGCTGGAATTTCTTCAGAAATAATTGCCATTTTGACAATATTTTGACTTAGTTTGCCATTTATACATGTGCATTACAGATCACAGTGGCTCTACAAAGGCACAAAACATTTAGTAACGGCCATAGTGTTGAGTGGAGTTTGGAATTGTCATTATTTATAGGTTATTCTGTTCCATTTGAGATCACATTGGGCTGAATGTGGCCCCTGAACTGAAATCAGTGTGACAACCCTTGGCCATCAACGTTTCCAGTGTCATTTTTGCACGTCACACGTCCATCCTGCATGTTTCCTATATGTTTGACACCCCTGATCTAAATGCTCATACTTTAATAAAGACCTCCTGTGTTGAACCGGATTGGACCTGAGTGGTTGAATTGCTGCCTACATCAGCTCTAATACTCTCCTTTCAACCTTTTTAATAAATCTAAAAACACATGTAGTTGTAGAATTAAATGATGCAAACTACTTTGCAGATTGTTTTGTCTGCTGCTTTTTCTTTTCGGTGAAACCGTAAACCCACATGGACGTTCTTGACGCAGATTACAGCGACTTTACTGCTTCATCACCATCGTACAACCATAATCGCATTACAAATCACCCTCTTTGGTGTTATTGTCCCAATGTTTGTGAGTTAAAACGTGCCCTATTGTTCCGAGGCAGCCAGGTGGAAAAGCAGAGGCGTTTCTTCCACATTATGGAGCCGCTGTGGGTGTCGGTGGGTGATAGAACCACGGAGGCCACCAGTCCGGCTGACGTGAAGGGAGAGACAGGCAGGACACCCGCTCTGGGCCTCGTTACTTGAGCTCCATTAAGCTTCACGCTTAAATTATACTCTAATACCTGTTGTCACAGCGACGCACTGGACTGCGAGCGTTTATCTGGGCCAAAGGGGCTAAAAAACCACCCACACATCAGCGCCGCAGACATTACAGGCTTAATGCAACCAATATGCATCAACACTACAGCCTTCAGGTCACACACACAAAGCTCTGAACACATACCAATATGCACATTAATGCATTAATATGTAACTGCTCTGAGCCAACGTCTGTTTGTGAAAGTTAAACCAAGCAGATTCCATTTCATGTATCATCCAAGTGTTAACCTCTAGGCTGAAAAATGAAGCCAGAGTGGAGAAACCTGCAATACCTGAGATGGCCACTAGAGGCTCTAAAATTCTGATAGACACTTCTACGACCAGATGCAATATGGTTTTCGATCATTAACCTCCATGTTTGTGTCAACAGGATGTCACCGATATGGAGCCCCACACTTTGTTAACCCTTTATTAGGCAAGTGACTATATTTGGTCACACATTAAAAGACAGTGACATCAACAGTTCCAGTGGGGACAGTGAAGCAACAGTCTCAGGTCCAATGTGGTCTACAGGGTCTATAAGGTCCACCTTTACATGAACAGTGAGTGTACCTGCTTTGTTAGGTACCATGAAGTAATGGTATTAATGTAAGTAATGATGTTCAAAGGGATAATGTGTATGTTGACAGGTGTCTGGATCAGCACTTATGATAGTCTAATGTTCCAAAAGTCATGTTCTACTGTACAAAATATATGTTCCTTTCACCTTGTACATGTTTTTATTGTATTTCTATATTTACTTCTTGGATTTTTATTTTTTTTTGCCAAAAAAAGGAACCAAATATATAATGTAATAAAAAGAGGAATATAATGTAATAAAAAGAGGAATCCAACACAGAAACTTATAAATGAGATGTTTTACTGAAATATGACAAATTCTGCTCCTCACAGGGAATTACAAAGTTCACCCCTAAGAATTAAAAATCCTGTAAATTATTTAATGTTTGGTAGTTTTGAGCAGGGCTGAAGTTCTTTATGAGATTCATGAAAAAAATAAAATGTTTATATATGATGATTTCAGAGCAGTTTTTTATGTGTGTATATTTAGCCATAAAGGTAATCAGAGAGTAGTATTTTTTAGGAAACCTACAGACAGCCAGGATGGGTCATTTCAGATTAGAAATCATATATTTTATTAGTTTTATTTATTTTATTATTTATTCTATTTGTTTCTTCTCTTTTAGTTCCTGAAAATGTAAAAGACCACTCATCAGACATGTGACTTCTAGTCTTTCCAACTGATGCACAGTGTCTAAATGCCTCTAATGAACTCTGACAGTTTTCTCTTCGTTTGTATCATGTAAAACATTTTCTATGCTTCGTCTCCAGCTCTTTTTCTGCTGGCGAGTGTGTTTTTAAAAAATCATTGAATTCAGCCTTTTAGAGGCGTCTCAGTGGTCCATCGTGTTGCATCATCTTCAAAGCGGCGTTCAACAAGGCACAGACTTGTTTAACATATTACAGCGTATTAGGACATGTGCTACGCTGGCTGCTGAAAGCGGCTGTGATGGCAGCAGCAGATCAGACATTCGTGATTTTATATTTATAGATGAGTGTGTCTGTGATCTGTACATTTAGTTATTTCAATAACACACTTCAGTCTGTGTGTTTGAAGATGAACAGAAAGTCCATCATGGAGCTGAAGTCATGCTAATTATTAAACAAGCAGATGATCTACAGCCAGAGGAAGAGACAAAGAGGAGAGGGAGGATTAAACACAGGGAGGATAAGAGGGGTTGTATGGTACGACCTTAAACATTTAATAATCTGATATATACTACAGAGTGGAATTCAGCTCCCTCTATATCAAAACTGTCCCTTCAGTTTTCTACATTATCCTTGAGTTTCAGATCCATAACTGATGAAAAAAACTTCTCTTTTCACAAACACATCTACAACCATCGATGGTCAATTGACACTAAAACATTTAGAGAAGAAGCAAAGACAAAGACAAAAATAAAAGGAGGAGATACTATAATTTAAAGACCAGCAGATATTCTGTCACCTCAGGGATGTTGTTTCTGAAAATATTTACCTTCAGAGGAGAAATAGAGGAAAGTGAAGGTAGAGAGGTGAGAGTTGAAAAGAGGCCGGTGAGGGAGGAGGTGAAGGTTAGAGGAAGAGGGGGAAGAGGAGTAATTACGCTCCCTGACAGCATGTTTCCCAGCGGAGGAGGTGAACCATAGGTGGATAAAGTCAGTGGTGAGTGTCAGGTCTCAGCTGGTCTTTTCTGAATCTAAATTACAACTGCTTTTTTCTACTAAATGAAGTGGGACTGAATTTAATCTCTTCAGTTTTCTGGATATAACCTACAGAAACCAGTTATAGGTTTGCTTTTGGAATTTCCCACACAGGGAATGTCATTAAACACATCACAGCTCCTGATGACACCATCCAGGCCCAACAGCAGCGATATGATGACTTTTTTCAGTCATGAAGATGTTTAGAACTGTTATTGAACAAGTGTTGATGTGAGGTCACTTTCTGTCTGAGCTCTTGGTGAGTTTGAGGCCGTGCATATACGTTGTTGGGTATTTGTAGAAACAGATATTTCCCCATTTCTGTTTTCAATAATAACAATGGACACACCAGATTGTTTTCAGAAAAGTTTTCATCTACACAAACCTGCGTAAATCCACCTGTACAGCGCTATCATGGGGTTAAGGTTAGGATAAACATAACGTTGATGCATTTTTATTGTTTATTATGACATTTGACCTAAATCAGAAGCAAAAATGCATTAGAAAGTATCAGTTTTTCCAGATAGGCATACATGCATGAAAGAACTAGCAATGCAGATGGAAAACAAGATGGCCGACATATTCTTGGAAACTGCGGATGTAGTTACAGATCTACTATGGAGACAAATACATTGCGGCAACTCACTCTTTGCATTAATGTGACTTTTTGGCCAATAAAACTGAAACTTATAGTGGTTCTTGAACATGCATCAGAAAATATGTGAAAAAATACCTTAAGAAGTATTGACGTGGATTAGATATGCTTTTACTTTGATCACTTTGTAATTTTTTTTACCTGGTTTTACTGGCTCTATCATTTAATAAATTTCTATTTGCATATACTGGTACTGATATTTTCAGTCTGTTTTCTACATGTTCTAAACAATGTAAAGTGTCTGAGTAGTTTGCAAACCACTATGCCACTAAAATGTATTGTTTATAAAAAGACATAATGACATAAATAAGCTTTAGTCAGATGTTTTTAGGATATTCCTGTGTATGTGTCAAGAAACACATGGCAGATTACTGTAATTCTCACATGAATTATAGCTGCATTACTTCACTTTCACTTCTCATATAGAGGACAGACTAATTCAGCCGAAGAATCCATTGGTTTTCAGGAAAAAGACGACTCTAGGATTCTGCAAACAGCATCAGAACACACAGTCACAGTTGTTTGGTTAAAAACTAGTGTTTCTGTCTATTTCATACAGAAGAAACATGTCCCCCAGTGCAAAATCCAGTCTAGAGAATCTCCAGTCTCACCTTCTGAAGTCCATAAACTGGTTTCTCAGATGTTTCATTCTGGACCAGATCCACAGAGAAAACCCAATGCAGGCCACATTCCAGGAAAAGTTTGGTAAAAATGAAAGAAAACTGTATCTGAAAGTAATTTTTAGGCACTGAGGTTGGAAGAGGAGGTGAAAGTTGAATGAGTGAGAAGATGATGGCAGGAGGAAGAGGTGAAAGATTAACAGTCTGTCAGTCAGTCAACTCTCACATGTGGTGGTGATTTCATCCTTTCATACAACTCATACACACACACACACACACACACACACACACACACTGACTGCTGAAGCTCGACTGTGTGTTTCGTGCCACTCAGAGTGTGTGTAGATAGTCTGTAATTTGAGAAAATCATAAAAATTAAACAAAGCGTCAGACCTTCTACATCAGCAAAAGTACATTCATTTAGTAAAGAAACAGAAGATATGTTTGACTGTTTGGTTCTCTATTACAACTGACGCAAAAATTACACAAAAATAAAAGACATTAGCTTCATATCTTGTTTTTCCATTGGTACCAACAAAACAAATTCACCACCATGTATCACAATTCACACAGATGATGTTTGTCAGTTTAAAAGATCATTTTACAAGCTAAGAAATTTGCAGTTTGTGGCAAAGTAAAGAATATATGCAAAATAAAGAAACATCTAGTTTGTTTTTGCATTAATGAATGATTCTGCCCCTACGTCTTTGTACTTCTTACACTATAAACTGATGTTTTTTTTCTCTGATTTGACATTGTTAAACCATTTCTACTTGTCCACCAAAACAAAAAGCAAAAATACAGCAGTGATGAAAAATTATTTAACAGCCAAATGCTACTGTTCAGTAGTACATGGTTCACTATATTGTTGGGGAGTGTGGGCAAAGATTTCTTTCACATCCTTTTATTTTTTGATTATATCTAACACTAGTTCATGGTGGTTTCATCAGGTTTTTTTTCCCCTGTGACGAAATGTTTCTATAGATTTTCCACTTTCAAGGGTACAATTAAAGATTGTAATTCTATCATGGTTGGAATGAAAGCTTTGGTTAGTAGGTTTGTTCTGTCTCATAAAATGATGCAGTTTATGATACAATCAGTTCAGATGTTAATTTTTCATATTGCAATGTAGTGAAAACAAAACTGAAATCCAATGATTTGCTCAAAATGTACCATTTTCTGCCTCTTCTCTGACATAACAATAGTCGTAAACAGCTTACATCGCTAATGAAAATGAATCTTCCACAATGTGTTGAGGTGTTTCCTTACATGTTAATGTGTTTTCTTTACACAGACTTTAATGAGGTCATTGAACCAAAATCAGATTAAGCCTTATAACATGTCTAGTGAGGATCTTAAAGAAAACAAATGCTCTAAAAGCCGCTGCAGTAAAAACAAAAAGTCTATTACATTAGCAGCAGACATGGGGGTTTTATGTGGAAATGCAATAGGCAATAGTTACTGTATAAATATATAAATAGGATGCAAACAATTTTATAATCACATTAGCATTAAGTCTGAAAGCTGAACACGAAAACATACTGTATAACATGTCATTTATTTTCCGTGTGAGACTACCACCGTGGGTGTGTGTGTGTGTTTGTGTGTATTACTGCGACTGAAGCGACCGCGGCTCTGTTTAATCCCTTTACGACATGTAATTGAAGTTCCTGCTTTAACAGCCTTGTATTGAGGGCATCAAACACATTTGCAGAAAAACTCACAAACATGCAATTTCCACTGAACTCAGAAACTAATTATTGTCCCATTGTCCACAGGCTTTTAAATACAGCTGCTAATATTCGCTCCGAGCAGCGCAGATGGAAAACGGGAACGTTAAACCATCCGTTTGTTGATGAAAAAAGTGAGTGTTGAGGCTTTTAATGTTAAAGTCTGAGGGTCTTTGTGAAGTGACAGGCTTTAATTTTCATAACCATCACAGTGTTCAGTGGGACTATAAGCTTTAATAGAAAAGAACAAGTCGAGCTGCATTCCTGCTTTTCTTTCTCATGCTTCAGCTAAAAGTCGATTCAGTCATTTAACCTGCTGAGAGTTTAATGAGCCCTGAGTCACTGAAAAGTGTTAAAACCTCAAATTAGTACCCAGATGGGAGGAAAATCTGCATTCCTCCTGTAGATAAGGGCTTTACTGTTCCACCGGTCATTTGTGGACGGTTTTGAAAAGAGAGGCGTCATGACTCTGACAGTGAACGTAACATGAGTGTCGGTGCGAGAGACGTGTTTTTTCAACGGCGTCTCAGTAGCTGTGAGATGAGGAAGGCCAAGACAAACAGTGTCAGTGACGGATCGCCTCCCTTGTACGCCCCTTTTCCATCTCCAGTATCAGCTCGACTCAGTTTGACTTGGCACAGTTTTTTTTTTTGGGGGGGGGGGTTCCACCATGACAGCAGGGACCACCAAGGGCCGG
>JAPQRQ010000009.1:17816276-17832741 GCA_037367365.1 Apogon talboti
AAAAGAAAAAGAAGTCACCTTGGGTCGCACCACTTCAATGCCACAAACCCTAATAATGTAACACAGTGCAGGCAGGGATCAATATTCTGCTTACAACAGATTTTATGAGAAAATGAGAACATTTTCAAACTTTTTTAATGATAACACTATTAGATTGTTTTTCTATTTCTATACAAATACAAATAAAATATAGTATTATGTTTTGGAAGGACGTATATCTTAGCATCAGCTAGGAGCCCTGGCACAACCCAGAAAAGGGTTATCACGGATGCAAACAACTGTATGGTCTCACCTGCATAAGTGAAGTAAAGTGCACCAAAGGCAGATTCTTTATCATATGAAGTGTGTTCTAACAGGTCAGAGTATGACAGTATATATCTTATTTGCTTGTATTATGGAATGCTCCTGTTTTCTGAAAATTATTAAAAACATATCATAAAGAAACAGAACTTGTTTTTTAACAAAACAGAGACAAAATCTAATATTTTCTAATATACAACTAGAACTTGTTTCTACAGACAGTATCAGCTCACCATGCCTCGACCTGGAACAGATGTTTCTCTCCTGTTATTATTTTAGTTCTACTTTTGTTGAGGTTCCAACTAAGTTAAAGTAATTCTGCTCACAATATAAAATAAAATGCAGATCAAAACCCTGTTGACTCAGAATTGTGGATCGTGTCATGGTTTTCTGTGTGCTTCCTGTTTTATTTTGTAAGTTGCCCTATTGTGTGTTATTATCCATTTACTTCCTTTTCACCATTTCCCACCTTCTTGACCACTCCTCCATCAGCCCTGGCTCCGCCCCTTCTCACCTGTTTGCAGTTCAGTAATCACAGTCTACATGTACCACTCACCTTCCATGTGTTCACCATTAGTTTGTCTCTAGTCTCTTGTTTTCTCTTGTTACCTGTGACCTTCATGCTCCCATATCGTCCCTTGTGTCTGCTGTGTATTTTTGGATTTACTCTTGTTGTGGCTGATCATCGTTGTAAGGTGAGTTTTGTTCCCTCTGGACCCTCCATTCACCATTACACCTGACAGCGTGTACACCATCATGCATGACATTCAGATAAAATACCCAAACCAAATTCAATGGAAATGTCCAGAATATCCAAGTTCTATCTTGACTAATCAACCGCAGATTTTAAGAATAAACAACTATATTCACAGGTGAAAAATCTTAAAACCGGTTTATTGTGAAAAGTTTGCTCATTTGCTTTTGTTCTGTGGATCATAACTGCAGTGGAGCTAAAGATGTGTTATGCTTCACTATGATGACGTATGATGAGGTATTACACTCCTATGGGAAATGCAACAAGTCATGTCAAGGTCAATTTCCAAGAGACATATTAGATTATGCTTTTTTTTCTCTCTAAATTAGAAATTCAAGTGTTTTTTTCTGGAAACTTCTTTCTCTATCTGCTGGTTTCCTTCAAATATTAAGAACATTTTAACTGAATTTTCAGTAAATCGGTAAGATTTTCCTAGTTACACAGTATTTCCTTCTGTAACATGTGATCTGAGCTGTTTGGGTATTTACTCAAATCCTGAAGCTGCTTTAACTGTTTCCTTCCAAAGAAAATAACTGGTCTAAATGAGAGAAACATCATTTCAGGCACTTCCATAGTTTGTCAAAGTGTTTGTCTAACATTTGCTTGTGCACCTCTTCACACATGATGTGATTCTGTACTGGTTTTCATCATATTTTTTGTTTGCATCATTTCAGTGAATGTCTTTGTCTTTTTTTCTTTAAATGTCTGAAAATACAAGTAAAAACACACCTGATAATTCTGTTTTTTCATTTAGTATATGGAAGAAACTCATGCATCAGTTAAATCCATTTCACTATGTTTATAAAGCACTGACTCAATGAAACAGAATGGAAAATATGATTTTATATTAAAGTGGATGCTGTATCTGGAAACGCTGACAAAAATAAAACTCACATGTTAATTTACACCTTCCATGACACGTTGAGTGACCAACAGGAGCACAGAGACGCTCTTTTCTCACAAAATTTACGCCAAACTTCAGCCACGTAGTTTATTTTCCCATAATTATTCTAAAATGAAGAGGCCTTCGCTCAGAGGTCACCAGTGTCCGCATCGCCGTCTGAACTCATCAAGGACAGATGTTGAGAAATTGATGGTCAGATGTTTAAACAGCGACGCTGCGTGTTGACGACGGGCGATGTTTTACAGCTCAGCGGCCGTCAAGGATGGAAATATATCATCTGAGGATGTTGGGGCTCTGGCATCAGGATCTGAAGACTGGGAAACCATGAAATGCATATCAATGAAGTCAAACATGTACTCGGTGACATGGATTATGTACTTCATTAGATTAGTACCAATATCTGCAGATTCTAAACTCGACAAAAACAAAATCATTTGTTTTGTTCAATTAAGATGTGGAATTATGGGAAAGCTCCTCCTCTTCTCTTCTAAAAGTATGAATACTGTAATATCAATGCACTCTATTAGGGTAAAAGTATAAATATAGTAGTAAAATGTACAGTATTTTGAATATAACAGTACAGTAACAGAATAAGAGTAAATGCAACTCAAATGACCAGATTTCAGAAAATGTTCCCAAATGCCTCATACTTGTGCTATTAGTCAACTAAACACTATATGAAATTTCAGCTATTTATCCTCATTAGTTCTTTTTAGAGTAGAGATATTTAGATACAAATATTTAGAGATATTGGAGGTTTAAAAACAAATGGGGCAGGATACAGATTTTAGTGTAGACATAAGTTATCCAATAAGTGGTTTATTTTTTTGTATAATATATATCAGTGGATTTTTATTTTTCAGTATTCATCAAGCTATAGTAAATATGCAAACGTGGATCTTCCCTTATAGAAGCTAAAGACATCTTGTACCTTAGGACAACTCGTGAAATTTTCATGCGTCTGTCATGAATAGTGATGTAACTATTACTACTACTACTAATAATACATTTTATTTGAAAGTGCTAGCCTAACCTTACTACTCAAGGATACCGTACAGAATCAGAACAGATCAATAAAACAATAAAATTATAATTGTTTATTGGTATTATTGACTTTCTTCTTCTTCTCTCAAAAAAACAAAAACCTCTACTCTATGGTATTTGGCCACTGTTAATTCACAGCGGTGCCTTCTGGTAGATTGATCGCCAAACGCTCATTCCAACGCAATGGACACATGGAAGTTTACAGGCAGTGATGCTCGACAACATTTGAATGGGACATACCTATTTATGTACGTAAAGTGAACATAAATGGGCCTTGAAACCTAACATCCTCTAGTTTGAGGTCAGTTGGTTTTGACTGTAGATGATTCTCCCTGAATCTTCATCACCACACATAATGCACTTTTCTTTTCCAACTCTTTGCGTCTTTCTGCTTCCTCGTGTTTCCATCACCACCAGTCGTGTCCAGCGTGTTCACGGAGCGGCTGGTGTCAGCAGCTGCACGGTGTGAATATAAATCAGCAGAAGACAGATGGAGCTGTGCCGGCTTCTGTGGACAAAGGTTAGAAAGAAAAACCTGGAGGAATGAGCGTTCCTCCTGACAGCGCTGACACGCTCCTTTCCCTCATTTCCTCGCCGACTCTGCTGCTCGCGCTCCATCACGTTGTCACGCTCGGCCCTCATCACTCGGCCTCGGCCCCCGTGGCCCTCCTCTGAACCGACCGGCAGCCTCATTACAGCGGCGGGGGCCTCAGAGGACGGACGGCTGATGTGTAGCAGCTGAATCGCCTCCCACCGCCTGGCGTTGGCTTGAGCTTGTCGAGCTGCAGAACGTCATTCATCAAGAGCCGTCAGACCGTCAGTCAGCAGAAAGAGGCCACGGTCATTAAGCCTCCTGCGGGGTCTGCAGCTGAAAACTGGGTCTGTGGGTAAAAGAGTGATTATTTACAGGAATATCATGGTAGAACTCATGTGAAGAATGAGGCGCAGGCGAACACTGCACTGCACGGCGAGATGAAGGTGAAACATGTCCAACTGCAGGCGTCAACACAGATCTGAGCTCCAGCGTTTTGTATTTGGTATCAGACTTTGTAATCACAACATGGTGCAAAGAGGAAAGTGATGGGAAATACCTTCAAAATGAATTAAAATCAGTAAAGTACAGATGTAAAGTCATGGAAAAGTTTTGGATACCCCATGCATTTGTGATATATTGATAATCACTTTTAAATCATTGAACTCTGCAAAGTATTGTTCCATTCTCCAAACCCATATGCTCCCTTCTGCACATGCTCTGTTCCATCAAGGTCAAAACTGGATGCTTCAGTAGATAATAAAACACATCCAGGTCATGACATGTTGAAACAATAACAATAAACAACAAAAAAAGTAATTTGTAGTTGTTTGTGTCTGTTTGATGCAGCTTTCTTCTGTAAATATTTCATTTTAGATAGATAGATCAACCAACGGATGAAGGCAGGGCACACTCTAAATGTCTCACTAGTTCATCATTGGGCCGACAACCAACCATTCACTCTTACATTCACACCTATGGGTGATCTAGATCGACCTCTGGACTGTGGGAGGAAACCTGAGTACTCCATAGAGAATCCACCCAAACATGAGGAGAACATGCAAACTCCACACAGAAAGGCCCACGCCAGTCAGCGCCGGAATCGAACCCAGGACACGAAAGTACCAACCACTGCCCATTAACTTAATAATTTAAAGAAATTCAATATTTAATCAGTCAGTGTCAGTTCGTGTCCTTCATCTTGCATTCATCCAGACTCAGGTTTCCATCCACATGTAAAATCTCTCTGACTCTATGTGTTGACTCATAGTATGAAAGTTTGCCTGTTCAATGTAATGTTTCATACGACTTGAGTTGATTGAGGAGCTGAGAGACATAAGAGGTGTTTTGTTAGAAACCTGAAGCTGGTTTTAGTTTCTGTCTCTGAACTGAAACTCAGATCTGGATCATATAACATAGTTTCAGACTCTTTAAGCCTTTGTCTGACATTTGTTAAAATACATGACGGTGGTTGGATGGTTTTTGTTTGGTTTTCATCTAATATGTCATTTTGGATCGCATATTTTTGGAGTTATAATGATTGAAGAGCATGATAAATATCACATTACTACACTAATAATGAAGCCAAGTACTGTAGCATTTGTTGGAGGTCTTGGGCTGCAGGGGTCACCCACCCCAATAAGTAAAAAACCCTCTGTTCTATAGCAGTGAAAGGATATATTTATTTGGAAAAAGCTGACAGGGTCGTCAGGTCGATGTAATACTTCAGCTGGATTCGCAAATGTCAAAAATCCAGAGATGTTCCTGGAATGTTTTGAAGACCCTCGCTAGAGTTTTGTCGAGAGCTTGAGGTGACGTGACATTTTGACAGAGGTGACGAGTGTGTAAATCTCTAAACAGTTAAAAAAAAAAAAATCCTGTACATAAAGCTCACTGTGGATGTTCCTTTCCATAAATAAAATGGTTATCAGCGGCAGACTGACCGGCTGATATCAGCTTTGACAAACAGCCCGGCCTCGTGTTGACAGCAGCAGGACGGCCTGCAGAGGATGGAGGGATGACTCCGACTGGAAACGATGCCTGTCAGACGAGAAGATCTTAATATAGAATCTACTGACTCTGTCACTTTAGCCCCAAAAAACAGAGCAGGAAGCTGCAGGGCTGGATTTCTGTTCGCTTCACTGTTAATCAGAGGAGCTCTTCTCACTGCTCGGTTCATGCAGATGCTCTGATGTTCAGATCAGGAAGGAGGCGGCGGGTGGACCAAACTCTGCTGCAAACTAAACTACTAATCAGATAATGAGCTCTGTCAGTGTGGTCGGAATCTATAATCAGTTGGCTTTTAATGAGCTTTTAGTCCTGTATTTGCCTTCCATGTGTTTGGTGTTTAGCTGTGGTGTCAGTGAAGACCCAGAGGAGGAGATGAAGGAGGAGGAACCGTCTCTCTTGGTTTATAGGGTGTGTTCAGATCAAGTCCGTCAGTATCCTGTGTTGGTCTGCTGTGGGGTAGGGGTATCTGCACCAGTATGGGTTGAGAGAGGAGCTGTGTCTATAATGTGGAGAAGCTAAAGCCTGCTTCAAAAGTTTCTACATCTCACTAGTGTGTGTAACATGTAGTTATGGGAAGTGATAAGAATTTAGCATTTCTGGTTCCGCTATCGACATCGCTTATCGATTTGATTCTCAGTGGATTAGGGAATAAACCATAGTACAAATGGCTTTGTTTGCATTGACACTTTAACCCTTTATCGGGCAAGGGACTATTTTTGGTAATTTCCGCATACATTACAAGACAGTGACAGCAACAGATCTAAATTACATGTTCCCTTCACCGTTCTTGTATTTTTCATATTTACATCTTGATTTTTTTTTTTTTTTTTTTTGCCACTTACAGGTAAGGCACCAAATATGGTAACTTCATTGACCTTAATTTTCTACATAACAATAAAAAATTTTGAAAAATTTCACAAAAGTTGTAAAGTCTTGTTAGGTCCTCCAATATCACACTGAATTTCAGAGTATTTCTATCAGTGCCTTATAAAGGCTTAATGCCAAATACTGTATGCACTAAGATTTTGCATTTGATACGAACAAACCTCATAAAGGTGTAGTTAAAGGAGTGTGAGAACGACCTGCTACAGCTTCTCAGCCTCGTCGTCATCTAAATGTAATTATAGGACATGGAAATTATTCATAAACAATAGTGAAAGCAGTTTGAAATGGTGCTAACATTAACAGTATCAATAGAACCTGGAGGAGTTTAATGGTACTGCTTTGCTGTACGCTCCACTTCCAGAGTCACCACCACCTTCACTAAGCAGCCAATCAAAGATGTTACATGAGTGCAGTTTCATTAGATGCTGTGTGGTTCAATGCTTCTGCATGTTGGAGGTATTTCCTCCTTTGCCGTAATGGAAACTCTGCAACTGTTACAAATGGCCATAATTTCATCCTTGCTGGTGAAATATAACCCTACTTTAGAGCGATTCAGAACCAAAATATGGAAATTAAGTAATGATGTCGTGGAATCATTAAGCAATGAATTAAGTAATGATTCCCATCCCTAGTTACATGAATATTTGGTTTTTTATTCCATGATATATTTGTCTGTGTGTATTTATAGGTTAAGGTTAACTTACTCACATATCCCAATAGATAAGTTTGGTTTGTGCGTTTTACCCATCCTAGTACACACACAGCATCTTCTATTGGCAATTAGTATTAGCACTTAGCACACATTAGCCCCTTACTGCCAAAACCTATTTACAAATATATAAAAAGAAAAAGTACTTCAGTATTTTCTGTCAAGCAGATGGTAAATAATAATAGATATAATAATAGATAAACTATAGCTATGATGCAAATTAGTGACATTAGGAGTAATTGTCATAAGATAAGCATAATTAAACAAAATTTCCAGTCACATTCATGTAGATTATTTTATTGATGCTGCTGTTCTGTTTGTTGAATTAACGACTCAAAACTAAAATGATCCAAAAAGCTGTAGAATGTCATGAAATTCCCAACTTGGCTGCATTCATACTAGATTTTTTTAATTAATTTTTTTTTTTTTTTTAGGTGAATTTGTGATAATGGTCTAAAAGGTTAAGGCAGTGAGCTGCCACTGAAGGCACTCTGGGACTAAAGCCAGATCCTCATCAGCACTGTGGTCAGGGCCACTGACAGGGGAATTAACCTTTATGTACCTGTTTTTAATGGAAACTGTAAATGGAAACTCGCACAGTGTGGAGAGAACAGGTGAACACAACACAGAGAGGCTCTGGTCCAACTGAGAGAAATTAATGTAAAAAAATCCTGTAATAAAACACGGATAGGAGCCATTTTACTTACTTGAAAAGTACTGCATTCAAACCTTCTCTCAGGTTTTGCTTCCTGTGCACAATGACAATACTTACTACTTTTACTGACTGGATATTTATGTTAAAACCTGGTATTTCTATCCTTCATCAGTATCTGGTCTGCTGGATTTGAGATGCATTTGGATTTTATTCCTACATCTTATTGAAAAAAAGTTTCTGCGCAAACTTTTCGGTGACACAGAAACAATATTTATCCATTTCCGCATCTTCATTTGGTCCGTCTAAACAATGTGGCGTTGTTATTTTTATGTATTAAACTAACGCCGTACATTTCTACTCTGCTGTGTCTGTAGGTGAGCGATGCGGGCGCCTGTTGATTGACAGCTCTTTGAAAATGTCGTTATTAGAGACAGAGTGGGAAGAAATAGCTTCAAAGGCGCACTGTGGGTGTGTGTGTGTGTGTGGCACCGTTCCAAAACCAAGAGCGATGAGTCCAACGTCCATCAAGTGTTTTACTCTGCCATGTTTTTTTTTTTTTTTTTTTTTAGGTGTAATTACTACTGCCATCGCTGGTTGTATAGTCTGTGTGTGTGTATAATCACTCAGGCTGCATATGTCAGAAACATGTCAGTCACCTGCAATAGTAGGATTCAGCTTTGTACTTAAAGGGAAATACCACTCAATTTAAGATGTCATTTGTTGCCTGTTATCCATCTGCTGCACACACACACACACACACACACACACACACACACACACAATCTGTCCACACGGTTATACAAATACACACACGCACACGTCGGTGTAGTGGAAACATGTGTTTGTCAGTCATTTGTCAGGTTGATGGTTCTCAGATTGCTGCGTGACATTTTGGACAGATGGAGGGTGAGGATAACTGCTGCTCACCTTCCTCCTCCTCTTCCTCGTGCTCCTGATTTGAACCATCTGTCTGGACTCCGGCCTCATGTGACCAGTACGACACCTCTGACCTCCTACAGCCTCTTATGGCGTTTTCCACCGCATTGTACCCACTCTCTTCAACTCAACTCCACTTGTTTTTCCTTTGGGTAAAAGTTGTAGCTAACACCTGATGTACTTTTTGGCGTCATCTCCGAGGATCTAAGCCAATCTAAGCATTATCAAAAGACTGGTGGGGATTGACAGCTCACAAACCTGCTGAGTCAGACTTTTCTGTTTATTACTTGTCATATTTCTATATTAAAATATTCAAAAAATACTCGGGTCAAAACTTTATGTCAAAGCTGTTGGTGTGTTGTATTCCAGATACCCACCACTGAATTTATGTGACCACTAGAGGGAGTAGTGAGTCACTCTGCCCGTCTCCCATGGTGAGGAAAACTAAAACCACAGGGTCTTTGACCAAAGCGGCAGGAAGTGACCAGATAGGATGAAAACCAGCAAGAAACAACTGTTAGTCAAAGAAAATGACAAAGGGACAAAAGTTAGTAGCACTGCTGTTGTTTTCTCCACTGGACACAGCTCTAAATGAAATGAATGGAGTTTAATGATGAAATCACAGCGTTTCTTCTACATGGGTGAGTTTGATTATGAGGCTTATGAAGATTTAAACTTATTATGTGGTGTTATTATCTTTGCTAAGTTGCCGTTTGTTGATCCTCGATTCAGACTAAACTGTGACAGTTCTGACCTGGTTTGGACGATTCCAAACAGACCTTTAGTGCAGCTACTGACAACACAAAGCGTACAGAAAAGAGAGGTGATTAGTGGTTTTATTATGGCAGTTTTCTGTCTAAAAACAGAACTATAATGTAAACTATCAGCTGTTGCAGCACGTGCAATGCAACAGATTATTGATACTTTGAAATATTAATACTACATATAACAAAACACTTTTTTTTTGATAAACAACTTGACTCTAGTTGTAGTTAAGAGCTTACATTAACACTTAAAAAGGACTTTGTATAACGATAAACTTCATCAAAGTTTATCGTTTTTGGTTTGTAAGTTAGAATAAGCTCATTAACTCATCCATCACCCCTCGAGATGACTCTGGCCCATCCTGCTATCGCACCTCCCCTCCTTTTGACCAAATAAGTTTACTTCTGACTCCAAAAAGCCAACACAATGACACATAAATCACAAACTACCGGCTCCAAAATGGTAGTTCAGAAACTAGTGGCTGATGTCCCAGTCTATGGCACTGGCCCAGAATTTTTCAATCTGTGCATCTCAGTTTTTAATTAACACTGTATTTATTTAATGTACTCCGAAGGCTGTTTATTTTATATATATATTCATTAAATTTTATCGTCATCGTTAAGTTGCTGAAGACAAACAATTGCTTTGTTTGTTTTAGACAAAGCTTGACTTTCCTCTGTGAGTTCAGGGATTTGACTCGACAACCTCTTGCCTCTTTGCACTCTCCCCTGTCCTCACCCTCCTCCTCCTCTGTATTTGGCAGATGTCTAAAGCCAAATTACAGCAGTTCAGACCGACAGCAAGGCAGTGTGACAGAGCTGACGGTGTCGAATGTCCTGTCAAAACCACTCGGTCCGCTCTTTCATCACAGCTCGCTCGTTCTCGATGGCGTTTTTCCGAGGAGGAGGAAGAGTTGTCATCATTTTGGCATTTAACAGATATCTTAATCCGTATGTTTCAAAACTTAGTTGACAGTTTAAGACTCTTCTCTGTTTTTGCTAAAACAGCCACAGCTGATCTCATCTCTCCCGTCTAGACGAGCTCAGAGGTAATCTTGTTTACGCGCCGTCATCTATTTAGCCATTAATGACACGCCGAACGCTCGCCACCATGCTATTAAACCTCTTTATCTTCCATCCTATTATACATGAGATCTGATTTCCTCCACACCGCTGCACATTTACATATCCATTCCCTTACACTCCACTGACTAATAAGTTTCAGCTTAATTAAACTTGTTTGCATGTGGTGAAACCCTGTCATGTGGAATAATGAAATGAGCGCAGTGTGATCACAGGTTGTCAAGGTGTGTGTAGAACAACGGGTAAATTTAGCAAAGCTGCCTCTGGGACAAATTTACAGTGTCTGTAATAGAGCCAGGGTTTGGTATAGAGCATTATGGGTAAATACAGTAATGTCTGAGATGGCGATTTAGCTCAGTGAAGGACAACACTTGCCTTTACTACGCCTTTCAGTCAAACACTTAATTATGCAAATGTGCCGCATTTGTTGTGTTTGACTCATCACACAAGTCTTCGGTGACCTTTGGGAGTGGATTTCCACTTTACTGTCATATTCCCACCTGCCATCTTCCAGTCCCAGAATAAAGACAGGTATCCCGTAATGATTTTTTATTTTCCAGCTCTTCTTTTAAAGTCAGTGCTGTATTTGTATCTAATTTCAATGTATAAAGGTTTAACACAGTCACTGTCAACTCTGAAAACTGAAGTTTATTTCAAACATGTAAAGAAACAGAAGAAAACAATTTCACAAACAAGAACAGATAAAACAGAAAAGATACAACATTCGACATTATGAGGAAATGAAATTAAAGTCTTTAGTCACATGATTCCTTCATGTACGTATTTTCAAAAGCAATGGGAGGAAATTAACCCATAAAGACCCAAACATCCACTGGCAACCAAAACCCTTTATTGATATAAAATGTTAAATAGCTGTTGATCCATTGATCCTATCAATTCATGTAAATAATGGGTGTAATATGTTTTTCGTAGTCATCAGATATGACCCAATTGGATGTTCAGAGGCTCTATAGTGAATGTGGAAACACTGTCATCTTCTACAACATTGATTCATCAGCGAAACCCATGGAGCTGGATCAATGACAGTGGATGGAGGCGCTTGGTTTATGTTCAGTTAATGACATCTTTTACTGAAAGTCAGTTTTCTCTGTTTTTGATATAACATCCCTCAACTTTAATCTAAACTTTTATGAACATCTACATGATCAGTAAATTAAATACCTAATTTTCACTTTAAAATGCAAAATACAGAGGATAATATTATAATAAATGGCGACAAATCACTAAAGAAAGGTTAAAAATAGAGACAAATTCATTTGGGGACAGCCACAAAAATAGCACTGGGTCTTTATGGGTTAATAACTTATTTATTCCCACCCCTTCTCCATAAGTTAATCAGTAATATTTATCCAACTACCTTCCTGATTGAAACCTATATTCTACTTACATTAATTTCCCTTAGTGATAATACATTTTTAGTAATTTCTGTAAAAAAATAATAAAAACTACTGATATTAATTTCTGTATTAAACATACTGTACATATCTATAGATAACTAACACTGACACTACCACCAGAGCAAACAGGAGACAATCAAACCTATACCCTTAAGTTCAGCATTATACTTAAAATAATGTGTATTCATATTCAATCTGCTGATTTATATACTTAAAAACTGACCTACTTTATCACAATTTCTGCTCCCAGTGTCCTGTTCAAATTTTATGACATATTATTATTATTATTAAGATTTCTGGGTTTATAGAAGGTTTTGTTTCTATTCGTGTGTAAATGTTCATTAAAGGACCACCGACTGAACAGTGAAATGCAGACAAACTGTGTTAAAGTGAAATCAGCACATTTCCCCTGTCCCTCATGCACTTTGTGAGGCCGTCTCTCCACTCGGGCCTGCGTTCCCTGTGATCGTTTCCTGATGGACGACCCGGAGGAGCGTGACCGATCGATTGGAGGCTGCAGCCAACATGTCGCCTGAGCGCAGAGCTGCAGAGACGGATCAACGAGAACAAACGGACGCCTGAAGAAACGACCCGCCGGCTGCGAGAGCTGCAGAGGACCGCAGCAAAACTTCAAATGTAGGGATGTCAAGTTGATTCTTTGTGACCTCGGGGACAAAGTTATAGCAGCGTTTTTCATGGAGCAGAGCTGGAAGCACATGGTCAGCGGATTAAATGACCCCATATAGACTCCAACTCTGCTCAGACGAATCTGCAGCCTTAGCACTCAGTCAGTAAACACCAATTGAACTGTATATTGATCTTTTATCCATTTAACAACAGAACATCCACGGATCATAAATTACAGAAAGTTGGAAAGAGAAAATAAGTGGCTCAGCACTTGTTTTCTGTAGCTTTTTATTTTCCTTTTACAAAATTAGGAAAACCTTTCATATATCATTAACAAATATTGATGAAAAAAAATCATAAAATCACAACATTTAATATGCAAATCAGTTCTGTAAGAATAAAATCACCTTGCTACTTGCATTAACTATGATGATACAAAGCAGAGAAAGTATTGGCACATTGGTCAATTTACTCCTGTAACTTCACCTGTTGAGCTGCTGTATCACCTGTTGACATGGCAAACAGACCTTCATCGATTCTATATTAACACACATATTAGGTGATCTGGTCACAAGTATTAAAGCTCATTGATAGCCTCGAATGTAGAACGCTTTTCATGCTACTTCCACTTCATCACAGTCAGAATCGGATTTATTGTCATTGTTAACAAAGCAACTTTAAAAGCAATGAAATGATGTGTAGCAATTGTAATAAAATGCAGCAGGGTGAAAATTACAGTTAAAATGAAGTTTAAAAATAAGTAAAAATCATATTTAGGACATTAAGTCACTATTGAGTCCTTCTATCCCAGGACAAGTTGGCTGGTGCATCCAGAGGCCTCTGATCACAGTGGAAACAAACTAAAACTCAACCAAAGCAACTAAATACTAAATGGACTTTTAAAAAGTTGCATTTGTTTTAAGGCGTTGACGTTTTCTTTGTATTTTTCGGTGCAGTTTCAGACTCTGCGTTTGAACTCGTGCAGATGGAACAGAGCGCAGATTAAAGTGATTTCATTCATGCAGAATGTCGTTTTCCCATCACGTCATTTCACCCGCTACCTCCTCCTCCAATCTGTGATCAAAGCTTTTCAGTCCGCGTCGACGAAGCGCTCCGAAACAAAACACATGCACATTTAGAAAAGACGACGTACACTTTTTGAAAAACTTCAGAGGGATTTCCTGAATGATCAGTACTCGTACACGCCTGGTCTTATCTGGAACAGAGAATACAGATCTTTAAGCACAGTGGGGAAAAAAAAAAAATGTATTGATCTCAGTAAATTGCACTTTGATTGAAAAGATCCCCGCTGATAAGTGAAGCTGCAGCAGGATGAGAGTTTCCCTTCACAATATGGGCAAAAATAGAAAAGGCAGCCTCTCTTTGAGAAATAATAACAGCTATCTGGACCGCTTTGTGGAAAGAAAACTGCAGGTCCTTTGAATGACAGCTGATTTATTTATTGAGTTTCAGCATAAAAGTGGTCCACACGGTTGAATCCACACTTTGGACAATTCAGAAAAAGCATCTTTAAATCTTTTCTTTTTCTTTTTTTTTTTTTTTTTTAATAAACAACGTGTATGTTGTGTTGATTGATGTACAAAGTGCTAAAGAAAGCAGTGATATTAAACCTTCCATTGCAGACAGTATGGACATGACTTTTTTTATGTAATTTCATTTGTAAATGCACATCTATTCCTCACATTCAGGTGGCATCACATTAAACAAGAAGCTGAAACAGGATTTTATAGGACTAATAATTAGTTGAAATCAGGGAATAACAATGTGACTTTAAACAGGTGATGTGAACAGGTCATTGTAATCATGATTTGGGTCAATAGAAACATCAATAAAGCAAAGATGGGCTGAAGATTGACAGCTTGTTAACAAATGCAAGAACAAAAAAAAATAAAATTCAGATTCTTTATTTGCCATTTAAACATTTCCATCATAGATGCAATGTAAAAATGAAATGACAATGCATTGGTTTCTAAAAAAAAGACATGGATAAAACATTTATAAACAGCATAAAATACTCAGTATAAAAATATATAACAATTCATAAATAAATAATGCACATAATGAAATCTGTGATAAAAGTATAGAAAAAAAAACGGTACTAATCCAATGTTAAAAAATATTGCACTGAATATAGCCCAAGTCAATCAATATTGCACAATGTGGTTGAGATCCCTCCATTTATCTCTGCCACTTGGTGTGTGTTTATCAGTCAGACAGCAGCTGGGTAAAAAGTCCCAGAATCTCACTGTTTTGCATGTGAAACTTAATGTTCCTTAAGTAAAGACAGGAGACAAAGTGATATTTCTGCGTCCACAGTGCAGAGCAGAATTGAAAGACTGAAGGAATCTGGATGTATTTCAGTGTGTAAAGGACAGGAGTTCATGTCTAAGCTGGACACCGTGGTCTCCGATTCCACAGACGACATTACATCAAGAACCGTCATTCATCTAGACCTGATAGAACCGCATGGATCAGGATCATCAGTGCAGAATTGTGAAATCTGTCGCATTTCAGTGACGTACAAGTTAGATGAAATGTGACGTGACTGTTCAGACTGAAGTCAGATTGCAAAACATCAGATATGTACCTGATTTGGGACCACATATGAAAGTGGCCTGGGTGTGATTTGGAAAAAAATCACATTTGTGCTGTTCAGACTGTCATAAATCACATATGGATCACATATGGGCCAAAAAAGTCCAATTTGGGTCATTTTTTTTCCCAGCAGTGTAAATGAAGCCAAAATGAAACCTGAAACATGTCATCACTTGGCGTCTTAAGAACAGAAATAGAAACATTACAGAGGTCTAAATGCTTCTTCTTCAATGTGTTGAATTAAGTCTACAAGACAGAACATGCTTTCTTCTCTTATTTGGGGTTGTGTATAAATGTGTCACAGTGTGTACAGTGGATGTCAGAGGTTAACGGTTCCATTCAGAGGAAACAATGGAGCGAGGCAGTGAAAGTGTTTAACTGATCCCAGGTGTCGGAGTGTATTGATGTGATATTGTTTTATTGTTTCCACTGTGATTAGTGATTGAACACATTGTCTGAGCTGTTCTACTGTATATCAAACCTATCATTTATGAGACCTCTAGGTGTTTTTGGGTAAAAGGATGAAATGTTTTTTCCATCTAAATCATCTATTTAAGGCAAAAAAAAGAGTAAAGTTTACACTTCTGTATCTTATATGGGTTTATATTAAACACATATATAGTAGATTATGATGAAAATTACATACAGTATACATATATAATATATCGATCAATATTGACATATATACTGTATATGTGCTGTATTAACATAGCTATAGCATGTGTGTGGTATTCTAATAAAGGGATAGGATTAAATAAGTGTTTACTTCTTCCCACTCCTTTTTTGGATTTGTAAAAAACACTAGAATAGTATTAATCACTTCTGATGTATAACAGTACAAATTTATTTTGTGGTTTTCTTATGTTGTTAATTTACTTTGGACATTTGCTTTTGTTGGTGAAGTCATTCATTCATCCTGTGTTACATTTAAAATGTCTTTGTATTTTGGATTAACACGTCATCTTGTGTTTTGGGAAAAAGTGCTGACATTCTAACACTGAAAGTCATTAATTTCATCTCTGGATTAAACTAAAATGTGTCCAATAATAATGTCAAGGTCACTAATTAACATCACTTTTAGTGGATTAATATGTTCTATTTATTCATAAACATAGATAATAGTTTATTCAGTGTTTACTTGTGTCATTGATCAGTCTTCTCATGTTTGCTTGTGTTTTTATTTTCCCATAAATCCTCTGTGTGTGTCTTCGCTGACTCAGCCTGTCAG
>JAPQRQ010000009.1:17843675-17856762 GCA_037367365.1 Apogon talboti
ATGAGAGTCTGGAGCAGACATCAGAGGACACACACACACACACACACACACACACACACACACACACACACACACACTGAGAGGCTTGATCACCACTTTGCTCTACTCAGTATCACAGCAGATCATCAGTGTACGTGTTAAACTGACGACCACACACACTTTCCAGCTGTTTTTCACTTTCCTCTCACTGCCCTTTTCCATCCTTCACCTCCGTTTGTGACCTTTGACCTGACCCTAGGCCTACAGTGAACCTTCCAGCTGTAAGAAAAGTAAAACTACGTGGACACTGTGGATTAAAAAGCAGCATTAAATCATTACTTTTGCTGAGTATGTGCTGAGCTGAAACACATTTTTATATATTTTTATCTCTGTGTCACATTGTCGTTGTGTATTTATCCCTTATCCATACATATTAACTGTAACGTATTGCATCTTTAATTGTCGGAAAATGGCATGTGCAATCAATATACATGAATACAGGAATAAGATACTCCTGCAGCACCAGAAATGGTCAGTTCAACATAAAAAAAAAAACCAACATAGACAAAAGAAAAACCAAAAAAAAGAGAACAGCCACTTCACAGCCAACAGGTGATAAACTGTAGCTACGCCCACTTCTTAAATGCAATTTACAGTGTGAAGTAATTACCTGACAAAATAAATGTAACTGTACCATTGAGCCTGTTTACTTGACCATAAAAATCCAATAACTGGGAGTCATCAGAGAATTGTATTAATCAGATCTGATGCATTTACTTGCACTTGAGAAATGCAACAATCAAAAAACCTTGGTTTCAGTCCATTCATCGGTTTTCCTTCAGAGTGCCTTTGTATGTAGTGACAGGTGACTCAGAGTTATTACTGTCTTCCGCTCACATTTGACTATGTCACTTCCATTTTCTACAATCTCTCTCTCTCTCTTTTTTTTTTTTTACACATGCACAGATGTAAAAGAATGAAATAAATCAGATTAACGCGTATGAAGACATCAGAGTATTGGGGGAGAAATCCTGGTGTCTTCATCCTATTTCTCATAATCTGATAACTCCACAAATTGATCAGAGTTTAAGTGTGCATGTAAACAGGCTCTGTGTTTCCCTAATCTATCTGTGGGGGGTTAGGATATCATCAACCCCTTTTTTAAACCTTTGCTCATTATTTTTTTTTTTATCCAATTAAAACTAACCGAAAAGATTAGATGAGATCAGAGCATGTTTTGCAGCCTGTTTGTATGATATTAATTTATAATTAATACATTTCACCATTGAGGTCATTGTCATTTTGCGCATTCAATCTGTGGTTTTACACCATCAGCCAATTAAATGTGGCCTCTTCACTGTCACCAAGAGTACTAGATAAAGGAAAGTTAATATGTGAAAAAGAACCTTGTCTGACTTTTTGCCCACAATGTCTCAAAAGACTTTAAAAGATGTGATGGTAGTAGAACAAACTTAGCTAAATTTAAATACTGCACCTGAAGCAGTATTAGGAAAAAAAACCACCGGCCCACACTGTAGTTTTTGGATGCTGATAATACTTTTCCACCATATTTCAGCTTCTGGTAACAAATGCTGCAGAGAAGCCAATTAGTCTTCAGTCCTTTGTAGTCCTCACTGAACAGATGATGTCTGATTAAAAAAGTGGTTTTATATTTAGATTTATATTGTTTTACATTTATATTTGGACCAGTGCAGTAGCTTTTATGTAATTGTCAAAGTGGATGAGAGGGTTTTACTTGTAAGGAAAGGAGACTTTAGCTCTCATGAATAATGACAGGACTTGTTGGGGTGAAGCTCCAGTGTGTGAACATGGATTATATAACAGAAGCGAACAGAGACGTCTTTTCTGTCCGCTTTAGTCGAGCCGTTCTTCTCGCTGTCCTGCACGCACATGCTCTGATAATACAAAGTGACTTGGTCCTCCGCCTCCATCGCTCTCTGCTGAGGGATGAACCGAGGGGAAGCAGACTTTAGTTCTTCTTCACTAACCAAACAACAACCGCCATGTTTATTTCAGAAAAGAAAACCGACGCCCACATCCAATCAACCAACACGCGTAAATAAACAATGACCTCAGCTGTGTGTACGTTTGTGTTTACATGAATGTGTGAGATGTCACACATCTGTTTTCTGTATGTTCTCCACCCCACCCCCCCAACACATAAACACACACCCACCCCCTCAGGCCTGTTTGACATCAATGTCTGTTCATGTGTGGTGACGTGTTATTGCTAATTGTCTGCATTCACACTGTTGCTGTTCTCTTACAGCTATGGATGGATGGATGGATGGATGGATGGATGGATGGATGGTCCATTTGACGGACGGATGGTTTGATGGATGTATGGAATGATGTACAGAACGATGGATGGATGAATGGATGGATGGATGGATGGATGGATGAATGGATGGTCTGTTTGACAAATGGATGAAGGGTGGATGGATGAATGGATGGATGGATGTACAGAATGACGTAGGGAATAATGGATGGATGAACTGATTGGTGGGTGGGATTAAAGAACAGGTGGATGGATGGATGGATGGATGGATGGATGGATGGATGGATGGATTAAAGAATGGATGGATGGTCTGATGGATGGATGGAAGGATGGGTGGGTGGAATTAGAGCTGGGTGTCTGTCACTAACAATTTCAAGCCAGATAATTTGTCATATTAAATTATTCCTAACACATGTAAGAAGATGACACCATTATAAAAGACAATAGATTCCCCTTGAATTGAGGTTAGAATGCTATTTCACCTCATTTTACCTTCTTGGTAGTGTCATATTTACCCATGGTGTAAAGAACACAATGACTGTTTTGTTCCAGACTGTAAAAAAATGAAATAATCAATGTACCATGTGTAAGAATCACTCCTAACAATTTTTGTTGTTAATACCACATACGAGTGATCTGGGAGAACCTGCATTCACCATATTTCATATTGACATATTGACATCTATCATGTTTATGTGATCATTTCCACAGTTTTATGAAATTCTGATTAGACATGGCACTAAAAAAAAGGTGGGAAAGGTCAGATCTGAGGCCTTTTGTAGATGCCTGGATATTTAATATGAGGAACTTTACTCCAGAAAACTGGGTGAAAAAGAGACGGTACCCGGGGTGTTTCCACCATTCTTTCCAAAGTGAAATGAGAAAGTTTCCAAGAGAATAAAGAGGAAGAGCAGGCTGCAGTTAAATGACTCTAACAGCGGTGTATGACCTTCACTTATCTCTACAGCGTGGAGAATCGTGTTAAAAACCGTGACATCTCCAGAGTCGCTGCCTGTCCGTCAATCTCTCCATGACACTCCTCCTCCTCCTCCTCCCTTTGTCCCCGGCGTCCTCTCCCTCAGGTTCTCCGTCCTCTCACCCCCAGGAGACGCCCTCTCCTCTGGGTGAACGGACCGACCCAAGGATGAGGAAGAAGTGACGCTCTCGGCTCTCGCTTCTTTCACTTCGAGTCAAGGTCACTGTTCTGATTAAAAGCGCTCACTTCTCTGGAGCTTATCTGCTCTGAAGTTCTCCTCAGGGGGATCAGGCCCAGGAGTCAGGAGGGAGATACCCCTCCTCACCAAAACCGTCACCATCTCTGAGGGCGAGGGGGAACTTCAGGCAGGGTTCAGGGAAAACTGAGGAGAAGAGAGAAGCACTAAGAGGAGATACAGTTTACATATAGACATCTGTAGAGGACAGTGCAGTTCAGAAAGACTGAATGTAATGATACTGGTTAAATGTAAAAGCGCTGAGCATTTCATTATTATAATATACATTTTTCTCTTTAGGTTGTATTTTCTTGACATTGTCACATAAAACAAGTTTCTTCATCTTGCCTTGTCTTTTCTGTCGTTTTCTTTTTTATATGATGTTTTTGTCTGGTTGCATCTTTTACATAGTATCTACTTTGTTTCATCTTTTGTGTCTTTTCCCTTTTTTTTCATCTTTACAATCTTTTTTTTTTGTATTTTTGCGTCGTTTACTTCATTTTAATCTTTTTTTCTTAGCATCAGGTTTCTTCAACTTTCACTCAGGGCCAAAAGAATCAGCCTTAGAGCTGTTAATACATAATGCTTTGACATTCATCATAGTAATCATTGATATGAACAGGACCAGGACATCCTCCATGGAATCAATTGATCAATAAACACATTACACAACATATGGTTTGCACAGTATTAATTGATTACATGCAGCCACAGTTGGACTTCAGTGGATTTTGGTGGAAAATTAATTGAAGCGCACTACAAAATTAATTAAATTAATTAATTAATTGTTTTCCACATTGCACACCGCCGTAATCTGCATATATACATTGATTTACGTTCTTAAATATAGAGCACTGCCAACCGGGACAATGAAATATTTAACACTGTGGTAAACAGTGTGTTAAATGTCTAAAATAAACATGTAATAAAGCTGCGACTGCTGTAAATCCATGAACCTGTTAAGCTAAACACTTCTATTCTGAGCGTAATAAAGAAGAGAGCGCGGTGTTCAGACCCTGCTCTAAATCATCAGCAGGGAGGAATTAGATGTAAAGAAAGCAGGAGCTGCAGAGGGGGGGTGACAGGAAGTTCACTGCAATACTTGCTTAGACGCACACAAAATCCTGCTTTTACTGCTGGAAAGTGGAAACTGCCTCCTCAAAGTGTTGAATGTCCCCAATATCTTCTCCCCACGGCTTAGCAAGAGGTGATAAGCAGCAATAAGTAACGTTTCTGTGTGTGTGTGTGTGTGTGTGTGTGTGTGTGTGTGTGTGTGTGTGTGTGTGTGTGTGTGTGTGTGTGTGTGTGTAGATGAAGCCGTTATAAAAGCACTTCCTCTTCTTCAGCACACACCCGCTGATCCACTGCGTCTTCAGGAGGACATGTTTTTGTTTGGGAGAATCAGGACTGTTTCTTTCTAATGGAAAACCCGTGTTAAAGGACACAATTTCAGCCAGTTCCAGAGGTATTTTTGTACTTTTGGAGATCATGTACCGATCAGATCTGTTTATGTTCCGATGACTGGTTTGATTCACAGCTGAATTATACGTAAAAAGAAAAATAAAAGCCTTTCGTGATCATTTTAACGGTGGAAGAATGAAGGACTTTTTTAAAACACTAAATTTACTTGGGGAAGAACATATGGAAAGAGGATGCTGTAAATTCTGCTGAGGTCTAGCATCTCTGTAGCACCACAATGCTTCATTTACACCTTTATCTGTGATCTGGATCTAAACAGAAGGCGCTTCCAAAGAGCCTGGAGAAGGAGAAAAACTGGCTGCAGGCCATGAACTCCAACAGCAGTTGTCATATAGAAGAACTTTATTTCTCTCTGAATATAGGCCAACATGTTTCGTCCTGTGGCGTTCAGTGTTATGTACTTGGCCACATTGCGATTGTGATCAACTGTTAGTTGGTATTATTTACATTCTAGATAGAGCTCTGCAATATGGCCAAAAGAATAATTCTCATTTTTTTCAGTGTTATGGATGATTTATGCTTTTAATCAATTAATGTGCATAGAGAAACCTATACAATATAAGAAATATGTTACCAAACCCAATATATAATGTAATGTCTTTGCAGGAGCTCCAATCAGCTGCTTAACGTTTTTCCCTACAAGTCTGGAGCTCCGTGATTGGACGTCTCCTGATGAAATGCACCCTGGGAGTTGTAGTTATCTTCCTTCACCTTTGACTTGCTACTGCATCACAGAGGCAGATACCTTCTCACAGCTGTTCATTTCGTAGAATTTGTGACTAAAACCTAAAAACGCTCCGTCACCTGAGCGTCTGAGAGAACACGCGTCATGTAGTGTGTGTGTTTCCGTGGTGGTGGTCGCAGCAGGAGGTCTGATGTGCCTCAGATGTTCAGTCTGACCGGTCCATGTGACTCACACATGCTGCCAGCTGTCACACAGCGGTCCCGTGATACCTGACCCATATGCCTCCCTCTCCACATGGACACACACACGCTGTTAATTCATGTAAAATACACAAAGATTCATATACACACATGCACCATCCGGCTGCCACTAGATACCCACCAGAACAACAACTGTGGATCAATATGCCACTGACAGACCATTGTGTCTTGTTTGAGTGACATTAAAAATGTTAAAAAATACACACAATAATGTCAAGTAATATTAAATACAAACAAACATAAATGCATGTTTATTTGTTTCTGAGCCAAATGACTTTTTTCATCAGATTTGGAGAAAAAAAGGACACAAAACAACTCTAATATTATAGTATATAGTAGTATGTACTAAGTGTTACATCCCAGTTCTATTGAAACACTTTTTAATACACCTACACATATAAATACACCAACACCATCACAAAACTCTATGGGAATGTTCTAAAGGCAACAAGCATTCTGATTTTTACTGTGTGTTATGAACTTGTCTATTAGAGGGCTGTGTGTTTGCGTGAACTTTGCACAGAATTTAGATTCTTAGAGAGAACTGTGCAGAAATAGAGATGAGCAGAAAGAGGAGAGAGCCCTAGAACTGGACTCAATTTGCTGTTGTTCTTCCCGTTTGTCATGCTGTTGAACTAACTGTTCAACATTGAACTCAACGTTGAACTAACTATAAAAAAAAAATCTGTCAGAGTTATTTTTATCTATATTTTTTCCTCAAAATCAGTAATTTCAGTTAAGATGGCACTATCATAGTCAAGTTCTGTTAATACTGATGATTTATAAAGTGCCCTAGTTGTTGGAGATTAATTGGCCGAACACTCACGGAGCGAACACTAAACAATCCAATTCAATTAGAGCTGATTCCTCATTAAAAAGTGACTCTATGAAAGATAACAGAAGCATATTGCATGTAATGTAAGTGTGTTAAATCTACATAGTAGTTCTTCCAGTCTGTACTAGGGACATAATTACATTACAGAAGCTTTAATCAGCAAATCTGACATTTTATAAAATCATAGACCTGATTATCAATGATCGAAATAGTTGTTCTAATTTACTACAAAGCAACAAAACTATTTATTGCTGCAGAGCTTCACCAGGATATATTAAATTATGTCTGAAACCTTATTTTTTGGCCTGTATGTAATCACTATTACGTGAACATACCACCCATATAACCACATAAAACAAACAGCCCTACACACATCACAGCAACGGCACACGACTGAACTTTATTTGGGAGTAACAGAGTTTCTAAAAAGATGAAGAAAAGGGTGCAGATCTACCCAAACACGCACACACCTCTTCAGAGCAGCGCTGTTAATCCAATATGAAGCAGGTTTGTGTTTGCGACGCCGTGGCCTTAAATCAGCTCTGACAGGACGACCGCCACTCGCTCTCCAACGCCCTGGGGCTCAGAAGTGTGTGTTTGTGTGTGTGTGTGTGTGTCACCAGTCCACCACCTCCACTTGCAAACACCTCGCTCTTTGGATGTGTGTGTTCACATTGTGTTTGCGTTGTGCGACCACCATGTGACTCTTAATTAGACCTTTACTTTCACTTTTCAGTGACATTCTGAAAGTAAACCAGACTATATCAGTTATATTTCAACCAAATATATGCATTTAAATTAACCATGTCATTGTAAATGGGTGTGTTTGTAAAAAGTTTTCCTGTTTTTCAGCTCAGGCAGTGTCTTTTAATGAAATGTTCCACAACACTGCATCTTTTTTCTCCGTTTTCTACTATTTTATAGACAGAGCTATTCACTTATGAACTCAACTAATCTGCATTTAAGTAATAATTCAACTAGAGGTTGACCAAGTTTTTCTGATGTGATTTTTAAAGGTGAATGTAATAACAGTATTTTGGCAGTTAACTAGTCAACATCACCACTTCAGAGATCTAAAGCATTTCATCTGAGTCAAAGTAATATGTATGTAAATAGATAAATAAACCTGTACCAGAGTATAGTTAGTTAGGACTACCAGAACCACTGATGAATCAACACTATGTATCCACAGACTGTATCGCTCACTGAATAGTGTAAAGGTCATTGTTTACACATAGTTATTATGGTATTGTCAAGTTTTCTTCTTAAAATAAAAAGTAATTGGACATGTCTTACAATCTGCACATGCTGCATTGGCTGATAGTTTACATTATAGTTCTGTTAGCTTAGCTGTGTTTTTAGACAGAAAACAGTCACAGTAAAACCACAAATCACCTCTGCTTTCTGTACAGTTTGTGTTGTCAATAGCTGCACTAAAGATCTGTTCGGAATCGTCCAGCTTAGGTCAGAACTGTCACAGTTTAGTCTGAACCGAGGATCAACAAATGGCAACTTAGCAAAGATAATAACATCATATAATAACTTTAAACCTTCATAATCCTCATAATCAAACTCACTCATTTGGAAGAAACTGTTTTTTTCATCATCAAACTCCATTCTTTTCATTTACAGCTGTGTCCAGTGGAGAAAACAACAACAGTGCTCTAGATTTTGTCACTTTGTCACTTTCTTTGACTTTAAAAGTTGTTTCTTAGGGGTTCTCATCCCATCTGGTCACTTTCTGATGCTTTGGTCAAAGGCCCTGCGGCGTTTCTTTTCCTCACCATGAGAGACCGACAGAGTGACTCACTACTCCCTCTAGTGGTCACATAAATACATTGGACCGTCACAGCGAAAAAAACTCCTTTCATATCTCTACAATCCAAGCTCTTCATTTTAAACACTATAGTGACAATGTTCAGTTTACAAGTAGAAATATTGCATACAGCCACTTAACAACTGTTTAAGATTGGTATTATTTTAAAAAAAAAATCATACACCTGTTCACTACTACAACAATAAAATCCATTTCTACAATAGACAATAACACAATTCAGTATGTGAATTACTGTTATTTATGAGCTTACATTCAAAGTTCACAACATTATCCTTTTTTGCTGCTCTGTGTGATTCGTTTTGTGTCATTTCTGAGACAAATGGATAAACTATTATTCACATGCACAGTTTCAACCACTTTAGGCGATGCTGCATTGACTTCCATTCATCACATACATTAAGTGAACCTGTAGTTTGTCCCCTGAAGGAGCCGAGTCCTCACAAGTGATTTATGTCCCTGTAGCGTCGGTAACAGTCACTCCGAGTGTTTTCTTGACGCTGCTGTTCTGAAGGTGTGAGGACATTTCTTTCTCCACTCCTTCTGACTTATTGATGCCACTTGTCAATATAAATGCATCGTTGTGTTCCAGCAGAGACACAGAAGAAGAGTTTTTCTTAAATAGACAGAAGAAGAGGATGTTTTTCCCCTCTGGAGTGTATTGGTTTTTCTGGGTGATGTTCAGGGAGTCGGAGGACGAAGAGGAGGAGGAGGATTTCAAAGAGGCTTCCAGGCTAGAGTGTTTTACTGAAGATATGTGGCAGCCATTTTGCTTTTCCTTGTTGGGTTTTTAGCCTTCAGGGTTGAGATGGTTAATCGGTCACAGACACACAATGACGGATCTTTGTGGCTTTTGATGCTTCTGTGTGTTTTTATTGATTATGGTGTGCACAGTATTGAACATTTAATCGATGTAAGAGTTTAGAGGGTTTTGCTTTAGCGTTTATCATTTGGTTTTGCAGATGGAATCCTTGTTATTTCTGCAGTTTTAACATTGTAAATACATTTCACATTTCCACAGTCTGGACATTTGTAGAAAACATTGACAATTTAGTTTGTAGTTATTACATATAAAGTCTACATTAGTTCTGATATGTATTTAGATAAATGCTCAATAATATGACTCAGGGATGACTTTGATTGTATTAATAATATAAACCAAAATGAACCAGTTCTGTAAAAATGTGCATTACTTGCCTTAAACTAGATATATTTAGTGAAAAACCCAGAAACTTAAGTATTTTTATGACTGGAAGACAAATAAATTATTTCATGATTACATGTTATTATGTTTATTACTTTATAGACAAAGGCATACTGTTTTTGACAGTAACTCTAACACTGAAAACATGGCAGTACAGTTTTGCAATAGTCTTTCTTTACTGTGGAATCGAAATGTCTTTAAAACTCAAGTTTTTAGATTTTATGGTGGAGTCGTGGAATATGTTCTGGCTTTTATTTTCAGTGCTAAACTACCATTAGAGCCCGCAAGCCAATCAATGAAATATTGGACCAACCAAGTAAACCACTGCTAATTCAACAGTGAACCCATAACAGAAGGGAATTAAACAGGATGATAAAAAAAGCCCCTGTCAAACAATGAGAAAAAATGAGAAAATAATGATAAGCTGCTGTTTTCGTGCAGGTGATGAAGAACTGTTTGTACCATAGTCATTATTATATCAAATATTTGCATTATGATAATTCTGTCGTAGCTGTGACAAGCATAGTCGTGTAAACGATGACATAAAGCTCAGTGATGGATGTTTGATGCTGAAATGAACCCTGGGATTTGTAGTCTGACACATTTGTGTTGCTGGTCTTTTTGCCGTTTACTGTTTCATTTCAGTGTCGACTGTATTGAAACTCATAGACTCTATATAATTCATGAACAGAGGAACTGTGACATCTGTGTGTTTTAAAGCCAGCACAGTCGAGCCATCTGTCAGGAAAAAATGTGTTTTATCAAGTAAACAGAGACCCCCGAAGTTCAACTCAGCAGGCAAGTGATCTGTCAATCAGAGGCTGACTCAGCAGACATCAAAGATTCTATTCGCCTTGAGATCTAATTAACGGAAGAAGAAGTTAAAGATGGATCAAGTCACTTATTAGAGGATCCAAATAAAGCCAACACCAGAATTACTCCTGGAAAAATTTAGCGTGAAGTTCAGTTGAAAACAGGGCTTTTGGGAGCAGCATCTAGTGGCCGTCTGCGGTATTACAGCTTATGCATCGGCTTCATTTTGGAGTGGACGTCTTTTCCCTTTTGTTGAAGCTCAGTACATTTACAGAGTAATGTTCCAGGGCTGAATTATGTGCTATTTTTTGACTCCTGAAACAGAACCTGGCCATTGTGGTTTCACTTCAGCTTTCTACGGTGTTTCTACATTGAGAAAGAACAAAAGTCAAATAAACTGAGCATTACTTTTGAGTCTGTCTCTGCTGTTTAACCAGATATTGAATAAATACTCAGTAGTAGAGTCTTACGTTGATGGAAATCTCTCCTCTACTGAAGCCTGTTAATGATAAAGTGCATTTTTAGGCTTGTAGTCACCCTTTGTGCAGGTGTGTTGATGAGTTTCAGACTCTAAAACAAACAGTGGGCGTCTCCATCATCACCACAGACGCTGGAAACTCTGAACCAGCTTCTCTTTGTTTAATGAGACGTGAAGAAGCGGAGGTCGTCTTACAAATGAACTGCTGGACAGAAACACCGCTGATGACTGATGCCAAGTCGGTCCGGGCTTCACAGCTGAAATACCAGTGTTTTTTTCAAATGTTTTTAGTTTTATTAAGAAAAATAGACCCAAAACAAATACTATGAATTAGGAGGCTGACAATATGCATTTCTCAGGACCAATTCCAATTTTTGGTCATCAAAAAGACCGATAATAGACGTTTGGAGATGATATCTGGTCTCGTGGTTCAGTGTTACCTCTTAAACCCGGTGTAAACCAGGTCAGTGCATTCCTGTGTGTCAGCTGCAGTAAACGTCTCGCTCCAGCAGCATCAGCGTGACACCGCTCTGTCAACACGCCCCCGGCCCAGACTCCATTTCCCACAAAACACTGCTCAGAAGTGACTTCTCGGATAGCGGAGTAGGTGACAGGAGCCTAAGATCTGATGACAGACCAAGCACCGTGATGGATCGGACGGGTTTATGGGTCTGACAGGAGCCGTGTGGACACGTAGGGACGGGTTTAAGATGAGACTCACTGAGACACAATGTCCTGGAACTGAAAGGTCATGAGGTCAAGTCCTGCACAAATATGAGCTGGAAACTGCTGATTAAGGTCGTGGTTTCCATAAATTTGAAGAAAAAGACCAGTAGGAACCGTATCAGGGGAAATATTTCTGCTTTCATTTAGATGCTGCTTTAGCTTTATTGACAGAAAAAAAAGTAACGTAATTTGGGAAAATCACAGGACTCATCCTACAAAGCAGGGGTGTCAAACTCATTTTAGTTCAGGGGGCAACATACAGCCCAATTTGATTTCCAGTGAGCCAGACAAGTAAAATAATTCCTTTTTTTATGACTTGAACTTTATTAAGTTTTTAGAACATACAAAACATAAAATTCCACACCTTTAGCCAGTTGTTAATGCAAGTACGCTGAAGGCATGAGGGCGATATCAAACAAAACAAAATAAAACCTAAAAAACAATAAAGACGATGCCAACAGTACACATATAATAATTCCATAATTTTTAACGATATCATGCCTCCTGTTTGTCATTTACACATGTGCAGTACAACTTACAGATCACAGTGGATCAACAAAGACACAAAACATTTAACAACAAGCAGAATATTGGTGAATTCCACTTATTTTTCTTTCTTTCAGGCTGTTTATGGTAAATTTTTTGTGGAAGGATAGTATGTGAGTGTGAACATTTTCATCATGTAATTGTACTTTTTTTCACACTTAAAAAAACAAAGAAAAATTTGGAGTTGTCATCATTTACGGGTTATAATGTTATTATTTTACTCATCCAATCCATTTGAGATCAAATTGGACCAGATTGGACCCTTTGTTGGACCGATTTTGGTCCGCGGGCCACATGTTTGACACCCCTGCTTTAAAGCATATACTTTTTGGGGATGTGAAGCAGAAGATGAGAGCGATGGATGAAGAAGAAAAACCAACGATCGGCATCTTATTCTAGTTTGATCAAAGCTACCTTACGCTCCTTTGAGTCGTGACCTCTGACCTCGGCTACTGCGACCCCCAGACATTAGAAGTGTGAGCGTGTGTGGTAAAGAGGAGGAGAAGCAGTGGGAGGTGAATCTGAAACAGACTGTGTTTGTTGTTAAGAGAAGAAAGGAGAAATATGTGGTGAGGAAGAGGAAAGAAAGGAGTGTTTGATAAAGAGGAGAGGGGTTGAAAAAAGAAGATGAAGAAAATGGAAAAAGAAAAAGACAGAGAGAAGGAGGGGATGAAGAGGAGGAGGAGGAGGAGGAGGAGGAGGAGGAGGAGGAGGAGTAGGAGGAGGAGGTCAGTGGCA
>JAPQRQ010000009.1:17856862-17872454 GCA_037367365.1 Apogon talboti
GGGGGGCGGGGGAGGAGGTGGAGGAGGAGGAGGAGGAGGTCAGTGCCATGATGAAAAAAGGAGGAAACAAGGAGGAAAATGAGGAGGTAATAACAAAGGAAAGGAGATGATGGAGTAGAAAAAAGTAGTGTGGTAGAGAAGAAGAAAAGATGAAGAAAAGAAGTTAGAGGAGAAGGAGGAGTATCGAGGAAAAAATAAGACCATATTAGAAAGATCACAGAGAGATGAAGAACAGAAGGGAGAATAACCAACGAAAGAGGAGGAGGAGGAAGTCCACAGGAGGCCATGGAGGTCAGTCTCAGGCTGTATGTTCAGCTTTAGTCGATGAAGGGTGTTTCAGTCTGGGTGAGATGGCATGCTGAGTCAGATGTGTCTGTGTTGGCTGTTTTTTCCGCCATAAGACTGTGAATGGAGTTAGTTGCATAAGATGTCTGTGCTTCAGCCTGATCAGACATGCACTGATTGTCACCTCTTTTAATACGTATAATACTTGTTGTGGTGTTGGTGATGTGTATCATGTCAGACCTGATGCAGTTCATTGTTATTTCATGTCTTTACCACAAACAAACCAAAACCAAACAACATATGTGTAAATAGTGGTGAAATTCAATCAGGATTGAAAAATTATTAGTCTCTTACCATTGACTGTCATAACATATTTTTTCTAAAATTCCATCCCATGGGACAAAGAGGGGCTAAAATTTAACCAATACTACTACTATTATCAATCCGGTTCTTTAATGGTTTTCTTGTCAGTTCTTTTTAGGTAAGGGTTAGGGATTTTTTTCTCATTTGTAGCTCAGGCATATATAATTGATATATAACTAATGTTCTCTATTAGGTCTTTACTTTTGAACTAGTGACTATCATAGATGGTATCACAAGTACATATAATTATTTACTGTAGAAGAGAGTAGTCTTCCTTTACTCATACAAGTATAAAACAGGATGCAGAACTATTAGTGTTTTGATGGTTGTTTTCCAGCAGATTCCAGATCTGTAAACTTCCTGCTCCAAATCTATGACAGATCAGATGATGCTCAGACCAATTTACACTAGACACTTATTCCTATTCGTACACATCAGTAATCACCTTTAACCAGGTGCATTGATTACATACAGAGTCCCAGTTACACTTTATCTATCCGGGAATAAATCACATTGTCACAATCACTTCATGAGAAGAGGTAAAATAATTTAATTCTAACTATATGGACAACAGTGTAATATTATCTTCTTTATTTTGCATTTTTAAGGGAAAATCAGCCACTTAATTTAATTTAATTTACTCATCCTGTAGATGTTCATAGCGGTTCAGGAAATTCAAAGTTTATCATATCAAAACAGCAAAACCTGAAGAAATACTTTATTCCGATTTTATGGGTAAGAGTGTATTTATGAAAGGACACAGTGAAACAATCATTTGCTACTGGTCACTTTTAATCATTAACTCGTGTTTGTATTTGGGCTCCAGGCTGCTAGCATTAGCATTAGCGGTATGTAACATTAACACATCAGATGAACTATAAGCTAAACATCCAACTGTTGAGGGACTTTCTCTAGGTTTCGTGACAGACTGCTCATGTCTGCTCAGATATGTAAAAAATGTGTCCCGTGTCCACAGTCTGATTTCTGGAGCTAAGTGATACTCTGGTCTGTAATTATTTGGGCCCCGGGGCTAAAGTAGCACCAGGGTTCGGTGATCATCCCTAATGAAAACGATGGCAAACATATGCACAACTCAATTAACAAAACTGTCTTGCATTGACTGTTGTTGGTGTTTTATTCTGAAGTTAAGTCCCATGGGTCATAGTGGAAGGAGCAAGACTCGCTTTCAGGTGTGTGCACAAAGATACTTATTAGTCGTGGAGTGATGTTTTCTTCTGTCGTCCCTTGCGATGCCTCTTTTGTTTCTCTTCCTCCATCTTCTTCTTCTTCTTCTCCATCTTCTCCAACGTCGTCGTCTTCTTCTCTGCCCTCATTCTCTTCCTCTCTCCTGCCGGATGCCTCGGGTGGATCCTCAGATGTGTGAGGGCCAAAAGCAGCGCTGTGTGAGGCTACTGTGTGTCTGTGTGCGTTGTGTGTGTCTGTGTGTGTCTGTGTGCATTGTGTGTGCCAGCTGGCGGTGTGTTCAGAGCTGGTGGAATGTTCCGCAGGGCTCCACAGCCTGCGACTGGGAGAGATAAGGAGGCACTGCCGGACACACACATACAGACACACACATGCAAACACACACAGAGATGACACTGCCAGACACACACACACACACACACACGGCTGATCTGTGACACACACTCTCACACATCAGCTCTGATTAGTCAGTCTCTCAGTAAACAGACTGGAAAACAGCAACGTTTGCTCACAATCATCGCACTTTAACTGCAGTAACCGTCAGTGTGTAAAACCTGGAATGTGTGCTTTATTAAACACCACCATCTCAGTTAATTAATCAACAGTTCATCAGTCAAATGAAACAAACCAGCAGATCAGGGACTCATCTGAAAGTTAATTATGCAAGTTTTAGGGCCAAAATGCCAAACATTTGTGATTACAGCCTCTCAAATGTGAAGATAGGGATGTGTTTTTGATGATTTTTTTCCTCGCTTCTTGTTTTTTTAAGTGTGTTTTGAAAGTATTATTTTTTTCTTCCAGTTTTCCCCTCCTTTGTAAAAACTGATTTCTGTCATTTAAAATAAAATCTACAAGAAAAGTGAAATTATTATCATGAAATTAGTTAATTAGTCAATTCATCATGTCTTTCCAGTTTAAAGACCAAATTAATTTTGAGCAAAAGTTGATGAAACCAGACCAATTATTTGTGGTTTAAAATAATTGAAGATAAAGCTGCAACAAGACAAGAATAACAGAAAACATACACATAGAAAACGTAACAGACATAAGCTGAAGATGGAAACAATGTAAAAGACCCGTGTAGAAACTTGTGAAAAAGACGCAAGAAATAATGAACAAATTAAATGAACCCAATAAGCAGGTGTTGATTTCACCAAGAAAAATGAATCAGAGCATCATACTTGATCACTTAAGATTATTTTTACTGTATTTTCATCATTTTACACTTCATTAATCAAAATGTTGTTTTAAATCAAACTTAATTTAAACTCTTTTCAAGTTCCCTTTCTTGGAGCTGCATTTGATCTGTCCATTTTAAAAGAATAATATCTGATTGATGGACCGATAAACTCAACTGCGAGGAAAAAGGAAGTGTTTAAACAAAGACGATGAGGTATGATATATAGAAGAACAAATAAAGAGACGCACAGAAGTGAACGCATAAGAAAGGGAACATCAAAGTGAACCGATCCAGGGCAAAAACACGAAGTGGATGAAAAACTTTGTAAAAGAAGGAAAACATTAAGACGACACGATGGAGCTTTGGTGTCTTTTGATGCTCGGCGAACGGCGTCTCTTCGACCTCCAGTCGTTTATTCTCCAATTAAGAAAGCAGGAAGTCGTTAGCGGTGCCACGGCATCGCTTCCTGTCCTCCTGATTAGTGCCAAATCTGCATTTTTATTTTTCATGTTGCTCTTTTTAGTCTCCGCTCTGTCTCCTTCTGATCTTTGAGCTTTATGGAGACAAATTGGATGTTAGCCGAGTGTCGCTGTGCAGAGCAGCCGCTGCTGCGACGCTTTCCGCACACACATTGTACAGTGTGTGTCCGAATCATGTTGATTGCACGAGGTCAAAGAGAAAAGCGTGAAAACAGACGAGATTATTCATTATTTTTTACAATAAAAGTCTCCCAATTACAGTAAAATGCAAATATCTATACATTTTCATATAAACTCACAATAGACCGTTATAACGTTTGTCCTGAGTATCTGAGCATCATCTGTAAATATAACTGTAGATATTTATTGTCTTGAGTTTGTTTTCTTGAATAAATGAATATATTTGATTTAACTCAGCCAATTAAACCACAAAATATGTGAGGAAAAACCTATAAGGGTAAAACCTGCTTGTACAATTCATGATCAGTAGATGCTTAAATTTGGTAGAAAACACTTTACTCCCTACTTTCATTATCATTTAATTACTAAATATCCAAAAAAGTGATGTAAAATAACCATCAGGATGCTTTTCTTTCAGACCAAAGTTCATTACTGATCTATTACTTAGTACTAAAGAATATTATTGAGGGGCAGAAGTTTCAAGGTCTGATCTTTAATGCAGACAGACTTGTAGTTTGACTTTAGTTAAACTATCTTATATAGTAACTTAAACCCACAAATAATCATTTAGTTTAAGCCTATGAAGTGGAAAAAAAATAATGATGAAATTTACAGTGATATTTTTATGATGTTATGTTGTCTTTTTTTCTAACTCTTATCGCCCTTTTATTGGGACTGGGTATTGACCTTACTGATTTATGTTTTATCTTCTTTTTCTGAGATCATTATTTCTGAGATCATTATTTCTACTATGAGTCTAAATTTACATGTATTATTTATCTTTTGCAATAGTTCTTTCCCAGTTTTTTGTTCATTTCCGTTTGGTTAACCCTCTGATATCCCGCCCAGAGTCCTTCCCAATGCCTGAAAGCACGTAATCTACGTAGTGCTAATGTCCAATTTTTTCTTCATGCAGTTTGTGTTTCACTTAAAAACCTTTTTTTTGTATGTCATCAACTAGAGCCCTAAACAAAAATACCAAATACTCAATAACTGATGTATTTTTAACTGATTAAATGCCATATTTTTAATGTCAACAAACCATATTTTTTGATGCAAAACACACAAAAAACTTTTTTTAAAATATACTGTCTAAAATTTGATTACTCTTTTTTTGATTTTTGCAGCCTAGCATATGTTAGTGATTAACAGCAACATTGGTTAATATGCATTTGTATTTTTTTACTAGGTCAAATGTGCACATTTTTTATTCACTTTGGAGTAATTTTGTAGTATTTTTCCATTGTTTACAATGTACTGATTTTAGTAGCTGGGTCAGAACTTAAAAAATAATGCAAAATGAACAACTTTTGAATTCTAACCTAGTACACATTGTGAAAAATAATATGACCTTTTATAACATGAAATGCACAGTGTGCATAATAGGTTCACCCAGATACCTGAAGGTTAATCGGTGACGCTGTTACACTTGTCAGTTCTGAGGGTTCTGTTTGCTTTGCCTGTTCAAACCCTGCTGATTTTAAGAGCTATCATCAATATTGTCTGATGTGAAGATGTTTATCATGATTACATTTAAGGTTCAATCACTCAGCTTTTGCACAGACAAGAAAGTGCTGCAGTATTCCATCCCGCTGGGGTTTCTCAGGTCTGAGATGGACATGAAGACACATTCTAGACACTGAAAACTAGATTTTGTCTGGTGTCTGGGTCTAGAATTCAGACCCGGGTCTCTCTCGGTGCCTCTTCCTCACCGATGACTACTGTGGTTTCATCCTGGTTGAGTATCCATGTCAAACACACCTCTTGGTCTCATTTGGCTGTAGGTTCTCTCCATTCTCCTTCACTTTTGTCCCGCATCACACTCCTGCGTCTCACTTGACATCCATCAATAACTTAGTTTCCTCTTTTATCATCATTTCCTCCCCCTCTTCCTCCTCTTCTCCCTCCATGCTAACAGGATTAGCGCTACATCCTAACGAAGCGAAGGAAATAATTAGTCCTGTCACTGATAACATTTCCACACTTCATTAGAAGGCCACTAGTCTTGGTTCCCTTCCACTGCTTCCTCCATCCTCCCTGCGTCCTTCTTCCATCTTCCATCTGCCTTTGCTCTGTCTTTCTCTGTCCTCGGTCAAACATATCAGTCAGCCCTTGGAACCAGGGTGAAAGACCAGGAAGAGACTTGATCTGTGTCAAAGTAGAGGTCAACCAATAATGGAATTTATAATACAGAGAAAAATGCGATGGTTTGGAGCAGATAAAAGCTGAAAACAGACTTACAGACTTTGTTCCTGTTATATCCTGTGGATTTTTGCATTTTGTATCTTTTTCTTATTTCAACCCTTTTTCCTAACGCCAACCAAATAGTTTTTATGTCTATACCTAAAGAAAATGAGGCTCTGACACTGTCTAGACATCTTTTAGACTATGGTGAAAAATGGTCTAGGGCAGGGGTTTCAAACTTGTTATAGTTCAGGGGCAACATTCAGTTCAGTCTGATCTCAAGTGGGCCGAACTAATAAAATAATAGAAATAATGACAACTCTAAACCTTTCTCTATCTTTTAGGGCGAAAAGTAAAACTACATTACGAAAATGTGTATATCTACAAACTAAAAAATATGAATAACTGGAACAAACTAAAAGTTATTAAGAGAAATAAGTGCATTTTAACAATATTATGCCTCATGCCTTATGGAAAAGGATAGTGTGTAAATGTAAAATACTATCATAGGGATCTATAAATAATAACTCCAAATTTGTTAAAATCTGTAGTTTTTTTGTTAAAATTTCACTTACTTTTCTTAAGAAATTTCAGGCTGTTCATGTTATTCCCATTTTTTAAAGGATCGTTTGTAGATGTAAACCTTTTCATTATCTGATTTTGCTTTTTTTCACTCTAAAACATAGAGAAACTAGACTTGACTTTATTTTAGGTTATTATTTTAGTGGTCTGGGCAGCTGGAGATCCTATGGGGCTGTACGTGTCCCTGAACTAAAATGAGTTTGACACCTCTGTGTTAGACTCCATAAGAATCTGTCTCTGGAATTGCTGATAATTTGATCATTCATTCACTGATTTTCTGAACTATCTAATCATCCAGAGTTTATTCTAGTTACCAAAGGGTGAAGGAGGGGTACACCCTGGACATGTCACCAGTTCATTCCAGATAATCTGATCAGTATACATTCATTTTTCATTTATTTATCCTGGAATGTGATGTAGAGATGCAAGTCGTCTTCTTGTTCTTCTTCTTCTTGTTCTTATTCTTCTTGTTCTTCCTCTTCCTCTTCTTCCTCTTCTTGTTCTTGTTCTTGTTCTTCTTCCTCTTCCTCTTCTTCTTCTTCCTCTTCTTCTTCTTCTTCCTCTTCCCCCTCTTCCTCTTCTTCTTCTTCTTCTATGGAGTCCTGGTCAAAATGGCAGCAACATTCACACAAGGAACATTTTCACATATAAAATGCACTAAATACATAAAAGCAATATAAGAAAGGTAGTAAAAGGAGAGGCAAATCAAGCATAGTGATATCCATGACTCATACCCACCCATGCATTGATGCAAACCAGTGCACATTTCTTTCACGACATGCATAAAATAGCTTTAAAGGTATTTAAAGAAGGAAGTGTTTCAAGTGAAATTATATTTTGCGTATGTCTAAATCTAAGCAGGGGGACATGTTTAGCATCTGTGAGTTTCATTTCACGAACACATAAAAAAAAAAAAAAACACCCACATGCTGCTCAGACGTCTCCATCGTCAGTTCAGGCTGAAGACGTTATATCATTTCATGTGCAAATGAAGCTCTTTAATTACAGAGGATTCAATGAGTCTCCAAGCTGAAAAATCTGCTCCTCCTGAGTGTTTAAGGATTATTAAAACTGTCGCTCCTGACACAAACCGCCGATCGGACGAGGCGTTAGCAAACACCTTCTCAATGCGTATAATCAGATATATTTTTATTTGTGTAGATATGTTTCTGGAGCTTTATCCCCCCTCTATAAACACAAACTCACGGCCTCCTGCAAAGCCTCCTATAATTGCTGTCAATCAAACCCTCCAAACACACAAACAAACACAAAAGCTTTGCTGCCGCTCGCCTCCGAGGACCCGAGACACCCACGGATCAGGCATCGAGTGACACCTCTGCCCTTCGAGAGACAAAAGCTGCGACACTCGGAGTGGAAGGCGCCTGTCAGAGCCTTTGAATGCACTCATTGTCCCGCTCTTTAGCCCTCGTTGTCGGCTTAATTGGCCCCTTCAGCGGCGAGGTGGAGATCTCTTTCTGCAGCCGATGGCCTCAGCAAACCGCCACGCTGCTGAGGAGCAGGAGGGAGGTGTTTAAAGAGCAAAAAAACAAAGACGGAGAGAGGCAGAAGGTTCATGTTTACTGCACACAGACATGACGGAGGAATAAAAGCGTTATAACACATACTAAACATACTCCACTTTGAGTAATAATTAGCATTGGATGTGTTTTTTACACAGGAAAACTTTGTTAAAAACATTATTTTTTTAGACATCAAAATAAAAATTTAACTAAACACGTTCAGTGAAGTAGATTTGCAGATAAAATCAACTCAAAAGTGAAATGTCTTTGCATAATGTCCTCCTGAAACCAAGCAAAGTAAAAGTTTTGGCTTTTTTACATCAAATAATTGTCTTGATTGGAAACCGAATGATGCAACAGTTACAAGAGTCAGATACATTATTTATTTTTTAAAATCCTTCAGTCCTTTGCAGTAGACAGGGTTTTTTTTTTGTTTTATGTTAAGTAAAACTGTGAAACTTTTTTATCCTCCACAGAGGGCAAAAATGCATTGATGGGTCTCAGGAGGTTTATGGGACAGTTTAATCATATCAAGTCATATTTGATATAATTCATTCTTTCACTTGACTTTCTACAGCTTCTATTAATCAAAATTTTCCTCATCAAATCTAAAAAACCCAAACACTAAAACTGAAGGGAATTTCAACTTAAACTGGTCAATTCATCAACATAACAATCAATCTAAAACTACTTATTCAATCAAACCAGAGTAAACTCAATCAAAAAGCAAAATGAAAGAAAAAAGTAGTTACTATGTTGTTTTTGTCACAACCTTTTTTCTTTCTAAAAAGTGCTACATATCTGTAAAGAACGTATGTAGTGTTCTACCAGGACCTGCATGTGAAAAGAAAATGAGATTTCACATGTTTTTCTGTCAGATATTGCTGTGGGAATATATAGAGCCTGTTCATTAGTTTGCCTGTAGTGTGTCATAAAATAACCTGCTGATTGAGAAGCTGAACTCTCTGAACTTCTGAACCGAACTGAACCTCTGGTCTGGATCACATAATGTTAAATATAAGTCTTTCACAACTTGTTAAAGCGTCTGTCAAGCATTTCTTTCTGGAGCTCTTCATATGTGGTGCCGTTTATTTGCTGTTTCCATCTTATGCAGTGTTTCTCTTCTTTATATTAAGTCATTGAGGGTTGCACTCTCCTTGTTGTCTTCTTATAAATCACTTCCTGAATGTGTTTCCAGTGCATTTACATTTTAGTGAAACAACTCTTCCTTTAATTTTGTGCACTTCCATTTGGGTTTTTCCTTATATGCACACTGAAAAGATAAATAAAAACAGCTTATGGAAAGGCACAGCATCAATGTAACAACTTTGATGCAGACGGTGCAGTGAGAAAATGCACTAAATCTCAGCCTACGATGCAAATTAATATTAAAGAATTATCATCAGTGCATGTCATGTACGTGTGCTACAGTTATTATAAATAATGAAGCTAAGCTAATGATTGTGCTGTTACAGTAAGGGTATTTATGCGAAGAGAAACAATTGAAATGTAAGGAGGAAAGAATGTAGTTGGTTGTGATTTGGTAAAAGATACCTGCCTTGGATAACAGTTTTGCAAAAGAAAGCTTGAGGTTAATAGTTTTAGCATAAACAGTCCATGTGTCATTACGTTGTCCCTGTTGGTTAGTAGACATAGGTTGTAGTAGCTTCACAATGTCGAAATTTTTATCCCATGAACTCCATAACAACCACTGTTTCAGTTTTCCTTAACTTGTCAGTTAAAGTTATTTCTGTATAAAGTATTTAATTATTGATAGTGAGAAAACTGTATGATGTCCTTGAGAAATAAAATATATGACAAATTAAGATAACAGCTGGCTCTTATTGTAATTAGCTATTCTAGTTATACTTTTTAAAAATTATTATTTTACCAAGCAATTGACCTAATAATTTTAACTATAATTAATACAGGTAATCAGCACCAGAATCAGTGTTGATAAATATCAAACTACACCAAACCATAGATGTCACAGGTTCTGCTAGTTGAGATTTTATTCGACCACAGAGAAACAGATGGACATAGGGCATCCTGTCAATGTCAAATTGTAAAAAATACCCACTCCCCATTTAATCCATGTTGTATTTGAATAAGGTCTGCTGTCTGTAATTAATGACCAATCATTCACTTCATTAAACTGTTACTTTAATAGTTTTATCACCAGATGAGACCAGAACCCTGTGAAAACTGTTAAATCCAAATATAATCTAATCCAGCAGGGGCCCAGTGTGGATCCCTGTGGAGCTCCAGAGAGCCAGCAGATGGACATGAATGCAGCCCACTGTGTCTGAGTGCTATAAAATCTGTTCAGGTCAACTGACAAACAAGGAAACATGCTGTATTTCTGTGTTCATATGAGTGGGATTAGATTTACAGGATTATTTCTGGTTCAGCTGGTGTCGACATGAGCAGCAGCTGTGCATTTGCAGCAGGTTTGTGGGATTAGTAATCACAATCCAGAGCTGTAAAAGTGATTAATGAGTGGAAAGTGAGCAAACATAATGAATCTGTGTAATTCAGTTTAGATGACACTGAGCTGTGACAAGACTCAACGCATTACATGCCTCCATATTTATAACTTTGGTCAATTTTAGTTGTTTTAGTTCTGTTGGTTATACACTGTTATGTACTCTCAGTTTTACTAACAGCTGACATTTTGGGTAAACTGTCAAAATTGTTGAGGATGTTCAGTTTTTGTCTCGTTGTTTCGTTTTTGTTTTTTTTTTACATAAAATTCCTAAACAATTTCTTCACATATTTGTCACAATTAGCTACAAATTTCCTCGAGTGCCATTTGTCTTTGTGTGTCAGCTCATTATGTTACTTTTAGAGACAATATCATGAGTTTGTTTTTGTAAAAATCTTGTATTTATTAATGGTAGAATGGAGGTGGATGAATAAAAAAGCTCCAATTTTAGCAAAAATTGACTCACATCATACACTTGAAATCATACAGCCCTCTGGTTTATATGCCCGATGTATAGCTTGTACTATCACCCAGACTTTGCAAATTAATAACTACAGATTTTAATGTTTTCTAGTCCGCACATGTTGCTAAACGTCTTCAGCAGAAGATGACAGTCTTTTCTTTTTCCTCTCCTCATTAACATTCATGGTGTGTCTCCTCTCGTTGGCCTGTTCTGCCCTCTTCTCTTTCCACCTCCATCATTGTTTTCACCCAACAGTCCTGTCCTTTAACCCCGCCTGCCAATCACAGCAGAGGGGGGGGGGCGGGGCCTCTGAGGTGGGAACCGACCCCAGGTCTCGTGGGTGACGTTCAGATGGAGGGAAGTTTGTGTGTCTGTGTCTTCACTGACATGACAGAGGGCATAAACACCATGTTTGTCATGGCCTTAATGTCCTCAATGTGCCTCATTGTCTCTGTGATGCTTTAAACCATGGACACACTCTTTAACACACAGTCGCAGCAGCTTAATTGCTTTCCAGGCTGTTGTCAAATTAGTCCCTATCCTCGGCTGAAAGTCAAATATATTTTAATCTGAGCCTCTTCTCCTATAATAGGGTTTACAACAGCCTTAAAACTCTACATTTCAGACCATTGATAGGTCTTAAAAATTGATTAGATTGTAAAGTACAAGTTTACCCCTGTTCTGAGTCAGGATTCTGAAAATTTAACAGGGAAACTCATGCCTAAACATCAATATTTGTTTAAATGATTAGAACATTTTATCCTTTTTTATTGTCATCAAAGAATCCTTTCTCACATTGAACTGAGGCCCTGAAGTCTCTTAAAGCTACGAGATTCATCGACTAAAAAGAGCAGTTCTGCAGCCTGTGTTGTTGCATTACTATCATGTTTTAATGCATTATTTCAGATTCTGATGCTGATTTTTATATATTTGCAAATTTTTATGTGCATTATCACCACATGTGTTTCATCACAGTTATATTTGTCTAGTCGTAAAATTCCTTTTACAGTTTAAAAAATGTTTGGCATTACTTAAATTTTGCTTTTAGAATTCTTCATTACCATTAGTTTTTGATTTTTGTTGTGTTTTGTGAAAACAGTGTATTGTAATATAAAATATGTCATGTAAAACTGGATTAGGTTAATGTATAGAGGAGGATACATGTTGCAGGATAAATTTATAAAATACAGAACATATATCTACAAAACACTGCCTGCATCACCTTTTACCTTTATAAATGGGCTGTTTCAATGTCTGTTGCTTTAAATGAAATGAACTGCTGTTGACCACCCCCCTTTCCTGTCTGTGCCATGGATACTATCATCTATGCTCCCTGTCTGTCAGGATGGTTCTGATGGGTTCTAACTGAGGATGACCATTGGTATATTGTAAATAAATCCAAGCAGCTTGTTTCAGGACAAAGTGGATTTCTCCTTTGAGTGGACATTTTGATATTTAAATGTTATTTCTAGAGCCCTTTATAATAAAGCAAATCTAAAAGTTAACACTTGGACTTTTACCAGTAACACTCCATTGGTTGGAGACTTCTGTACTCTAACTGTGGTGTGTTGTGTTATTCCTCTTTCCACCAGTAGGGGTGCTGATCCATCAAATGCCATATCTCTGATGCAAATGAGTTGTATGTGTTTGTTTCAGATTGGAGGCCTGGTCCAGTTACCTGCTCACCTCCACTTTAGTGTGGCGTTGACTTTTCTGTTCCATGTCCTCTGTTGCTTCCATTTTCTGACTCAATGTTTAGCGATTTTAGATATTGTGCATGTTTCTGCCTCATTCAGTTTGTGCCCGTTTCAACAAAGTGCCACATGTACGCTCACATTTTAATTGCGTTTCCCTGACAACCCTATGTTCAGGCCTGTTTCACTTTGTTCTGATCCCCCTTTGGGTGTTAACAAACACTGCACACACTCTCACACACATATACAGTTTAATTAAATCCATTAAAAGCCTTGTAGGCGCCGGGCGGCTCGGATCAATCCTCACCTGAATGGCTGCTGACTAATTGTTCCGTTAACGGAGGGTTAACGGACAGATCAAAGGCTCCGGCGACGTAATTAGCACAAGGGAGACAGAAGCAGAGAGAGCGAATTAATGAGAAACAAAGGATGCTGGGAGTTTTCTCACTGGAACAGTAAATTAAAAGACAGACAGGCGGGGGAGGGGGGTTATTTAATAAGAGCTGTAAACCAGAGCGCACTTGGGTTGGTTTGGTAAATTAGGACTACATTTCCCATCAGCCATCCTCTTGTTCCTGTACAGAAGAGACAGTTTTAATTTATTAAACAACCATCAGTTTGTAGGGAAGATAAAGATTGGACTGTGTTTCAATGGAAAAAGGTCATGTGGTCTGATGAGTCCAGATTGACCCTGTTCCAGAGTGATTACCCATCATGCCTAGTGCCTACAGTACAAGCCTAAGGGGGCAGTGTTATGATCTGGGGTTGATTCGATTACTCAGGTCTAAGTTCAGCAACATTATGTGTCCAAAAAATGAAATAAATGTTCCGACATTGCATAATTTTATTGAAACTATGTCAGGATGAATGCATGTTGTAATAGAAGCTAAAGATGATCCAACAAAATATTAGAGTATGAGGCTTTTATTTTTGGCCAGGCTATGTATTTTTAGAATCTGATAAATGTTTTCACCACAAAGCACATTTTTCTTAATTCTTTAAGGTTGTCAGGTAAGACACTTCGAAAATGTTGTAAGGTTTTAATCTTGCTGTTCTCAGGTTTATAAAGTGCAGCCCATAAAATAAGCAAAATGAGCACTAAATCACCTAATCAGAGTCTACAGGTGTGTTTTGTGTTGTGTCTTGTCTTTTATATCATTTTCCTCCTGTTCTGTCTGTTTGTAATTTTCTGTCCTTTGAGGTCTTTGTACTGTTGTATTTTTTTTTTATCTTCGTCTACTTTTTGTTCTGTCTTCATCTGCTTATATCTTTTCATCTCATTTAGTGTTTTACACAGTTTTCTTTCTTTTCGTTCTTCCTTTTTGAGGTTTATGTGTAATAAACATGTCGTTATTTCTTTTATAATGCTTTTGCGTTGAGTTATTACAATTATTTTTTTCTTTTTTCATCTTTTTCTTCATTTCCATGTTGCCTTTTCATTTTGTTGTATCTTAATGTCATTATCATGTTGTTTTATATTTTTTTTTACAGTTTTTGTCTTGTTGCATCTTTTACACCACATTTCCATCTTGTTTTCTCTTTTATGTTTTCATCATGTTTCATCTTTTCCATTATTTTTATCTTGCATGAATCTGTACATCTTTTATGAATAATTTAAAACCACAAGTTTCACCTAAGACCAAACCTTTAAACTAGACAGAAATAATGATTTGACATTTACTGGAATATTTAATCATTTCAACAATATAATCTAACTTTTCTACATCATGTTCCAAACTAAGTCCCCTCTTTGGGCTCATGGCTCCTTCTTCACAGAGAACTGAAGTGTCTATATTAGCCGATTCCTGAAAAGGTCACATGATGAACGAGGATCAATCAGATAAAGACGAACTCGACACACAACATAGTGAAAGATGAAGAAAGAGCTGAAGAAAGAGAGTAACGTCAAGATCTAGAATATAATGAAGCAGAACAAAGAGTGTGTGTATGTGTGTGTGTGTTTTATACATCACAGCCTGCAGGGTTGCTGCAACTTTTAGCCCCGATGTCCATCCGGCCTCGATTACAGCAGAGCCCGAAAGGCTTGCATCACACACACACACACACACACACACACACACACACACACACGGAAGAGGCTGCAGGGTGTGTGTCAGTGTGTGTGGTTTGCCTGCCGGCGCTCCTCACTGATAAGAAGAGCTTTTACAACTTTTAGTGTTTCACCTCCTCTCCTTCCTCTCCCTCCTTCTCTTTATCACCTCCTCCTCATCTTTTCTCCTCACCTCCTCTCCCATTTTTGGATGTTTCTCCTCTCCTCCTCTTTAATCATGCTCTTATCTCCTCTCTGCCTTTTCAATTTCTTCCTTTTTTATCACCTTCTCTCTTTCTTCTTTTTCTGCACATGCTCTAATGTGCATTTTAAATAGCCTGAATACCAGCATAGTTACAGTATTTTACAGCAACCGTTACATCATAGAATATTTGTTGCATTGATGCTGCTTGGTTAGTGAGTGTATTTTAGGTCTAGTAGTAGTAGTATTAGTCCATGTTAACCTGCACATGTTTTCTCTGCTATTGAGGAAATGGAGTAAACATCAGTTTAGTTTAGTTTTTTTTTTATTTAACAGGGGCCATGCAGACTTCATGTGTTGAGTTAGATAGAAGATAATTGTCAGGACTTTTGTGGCAGTTTCCAAATAAATTTTTCTCTAGAGTTAACCTTTCTTAAGTGATTTATCACCATTTATTATGACATTATCCTCTGTATTTTGCGTATTTTTTATTTTTTTTTGCAGTGAAAATCATGTATTTTCCTATATTTATTTCACTGATCATGTAAATGTTCATAAAAGCTTGGAATAACGTTGAGGGTTATTATAACAGAAACAGAGAAAACTGAAGAAAAAGTGACTTTTTCAGTCAAATCTGTCATTAATTGAACATAAACCCAGTGTCTCCATCCACTGTCATTGATCCAACTCCATGGGTTTTACTGGTGAATCAATGTTGTAGA
>JAPQRQ010000009.1:17882184-17892792 GCA_037367365.1 Apogon talboti
ACACACACTAAAACACACACACACACACACACACACACACACACACACATTCCCTAAAACACGCACATGCATTCACTAAAATACACAGATACGCAGATGTACAGCCAGTGGCTCCGCAGATGTACACCAAGGCCCTAAAGGTGACAGATAGAGCTGTCAGTCACTCAGCAGCTATTAATAGGCCCCGCCCACCTGATGCCAACCAGTTGAGGGAATCTGAAGACATGAAGGAGAGCTGGGCGACAGGAACAAAAGGAGGGATCGTACAGATTATGTCAGCTGATGGCCTGTTTAATATAGGCATGGTGTTTGACTGAGGTTGCAGCACATCAGTGATGTATTAACCTATGGGTGTGTAGCATGAATGTCACCTGCACAGGTCGAGACACTTTTACATCTGTCCTCACTGAAATGTTAAGTTTAGTCTGTGTTAAGTTGCGCAGTTTGTGCGCTATTGCCTTCCTGCTGAAGAAATAATGACATGAAATGACAAAGAAGTCCATCAGCTGCAGGTCAGGCTTATAAACTCCAACATGCAGTGAGTCTGAATGACAGATGCTGTAGTTACTGTATGTTAAATGTGTTCTATGTAGTATTGATAGTCCAAGTTTCATACCAGAACTGACTTAGGACCAAAACCACCAACGAATCAACACTATGTATCCACAGACTATATCACTCACTGAGTAATGTGTAAAGCTCATTTACACACATTTGTATTATGGTATCATCACATTTTCTTAAAAAAATTTGGATTTTTGAGGAATAGTTTTTGATCATTTTTCACCTGGTCCTACTGTTCATTATTGATTATTTTTGATGGATTTGATAATGAAACTTGAAAGTAAGCAGAAAATATTTAGTTTTTCAGTTTATGATTCTGACCTAAGCCATGAACCTGAAAATGTCATATAATGATTAATGATGTTTTGTTGTTTTTAATAGTTTTTATTATTATTATTATTATTATTATTATTATTATTATTATTTATTTATTTATTACTACAAGCATGTATTGAAAAAAAGCAGAAACCAGTTGCTGCGCTTAAAGTCATTGGCCATAAAGTTCGAATAAAATTTTTTACCTGATCTCATGAAATGATTGTGACAATGTGATTAATCGTTGACAGATAAAGTGTAACTGGGACTGAGTATGTAACCATTGAACTTGGTCAAAGGTGATTACTGATGTGCAGAAAAGGAGGAATGCGTCTGAAAACAAAATTATTCCAACTTTATGGACAAATTTTACAACAAAAGACAGGTAGTTATACTATTAAATATGGACACTCACAGATGTAGTGTCCATATGAAACAGAGAATTGAGACAGGCCCACATGGTTTTAAAGCCGAGCAGACACATCGCACTCCCACAGTTGTCAGTGTTTGAGTTCCTCCATCAATAATCAACGAAGCGCCGCATTAAACTTTCACTGCTTTATTTTTTAATGCCTGACAAAAGTCCTCAGATATTCATAATTCAGACGACAGCCGCTGTTTCTCACATCACGCTGGATTCTTCTTCTCCAGTCGCCGTGACAACAATAAGAGAGACGCTTCCTCGCAAACTGTACGGCTGAAGAGTGTCTAAATAAATCTACCGGAGAAAGGTCCCAAAACCCACCAACCATTTACCACCACCCCTCCAAAAAAACCCCCAAAAAAACAAAAAAAAAACAGCCCACAGACATCACACAGTGAGCTGCTGTAGTGGACTGGAAGGATGGTGTGTTTTTATACAGAACCCAGAAGTTAGCATCGCCCCGCTTCACCCGACCTAAAGCCAATGGGAGTTTGGCTTGGGTTCTGTGGCAAAGAAAAGTTTATGATACTTCAACTTTTTGCAAATGGTAACTACGGCTTAATTTTTAACATGCCATTCCCAAAAGTAAATAATTCATCTTTTAGTTTTTTTTCTCTGGTCTGGTGTGAGAACTTAGTGCAGTTTGATTTATACAAACAACATGATGGGCGTAATACTGTGTTTGTTGTAAACAGACTAATGGAGATGAACAGATGAATCAAGGAGGACAACATGAAGGAGATCACATTTCAGCACAGGGACGGAAGCTGAACACAAGCCCCTTTTCCACCAAAATTCCCAGGAACTTTTATTACCAGGAATTTATCTACCAGGGTAAAAAAAAACTCCTACAAATCTGTGTGGTTTGCATTTTCACCACACCTCAAAGTTCTCATAACGTTCATAGATATACACACTGTCACATACTGTCAATACATTTTATTTTTATTGTACTTAGCTCTATTCTTACGTTAACTTGTAAAATTCATATTGTTTTATTATCTAATTTTTAGTTTTATAATGTTATATTCACTCTATTGTTATTCTTGTAGCACTGGTGTTTTTTGGGAGGATTTCGGGGATATACCCTCACTGTCATCCCCCGACAGCGTAAGCCTCGTTACTAATTCATTTTCTATTTACATTAGTATGAATATAATAATTTGTAAGGGTTCAACACAACAAGGCTGTGGACAGATGAGTGTCTAATTGTGATGTTTAATGTCCCTGAAAACTACAGTCATCTCATTTAAACACTTATTAACAAACAGTTTTTTAAGATGCCAAAGCTTTAATAAGCCTGGGTGTGAAAACACATTGTGAAAATCTCTCAGGGTTAAAACAAAAAAAATAATTAACTTCTACGATCAGGAGTGTTTTTTTGTGTCTGATCTGGTTTAATTCATCCAGTCCAGTCTTGTTAGTCTTGTATATAACTTTAGTCTGTATAGTTGTGGTCTATTCCACTTCTGTTCTGGTCCTAATCTATTCCAGTCTGGTCTAATTTCATCATCCAGAATACCCATTATTTCTTTCTTTCTTTCTTCCATCTTTATCTATTTTCTCTCCTTTTTCTATTTTCCAGGTGATTTTCTTTCAGATTTACTCTTTGAAATTCTCCTTTCTAGTATTTTTTTCTTCTTCTTTTCAGCGTTTTTCGCCCGTCCTTTCATGTTTCCTGCCTTTCTTGTCGTCTTTTCATCTTCTGGTGTAACTCTTGCAGAACCAATCTGACGGTCACACTCACACACACACACACACACACACACACACACACACACATCAAATGCATCCCTCTGATTGCTGAATCTCTCACGCCGAACCCCACCCGTCTGCTCCTCGAAGCAGATTAAAACAAACGCTACCAGTTATTGGTAAATCCAGTTCGACCCGTCCGATCGCCCCACTTCCCATGATGCCTTTCCCCATCCGTTAATCAAGAGCAGAGATCAGTCAAAGGGAAACGGTTCACTTTTTTAGGGCTTGAGTTTTGAGCCTCCAGTTCAGATTTTGTGTTTCTTTTTTAGTCTTTCTGTTGCTCCATTTTTCTCTCCCTTTTCATTTTTCCCTCGATACACTTCACTTCTCCTCTTGCTCTTTCATTCCTCCACTGCCATTGATCCTCTCTGCCGTGTGTCAATAGAAATCAGGCCTGTTTGTCTGTATGGATTGAACTCGGGGGGCCGTGGAGGCTCCTGAACGCAGCACCGGGGGGCCTCGCGGGGCTCTCAATTCCCATCCGTGGGAAACCAGGATCCCCCGCTGCCAACCGGCGCTTAGTTTCAGCTCCAGTTCGCTGGGAACTGAACAGCGACGGCTGATGCAACGATGGCATCAGTCTGCTTTGTGGACACAGCGGCCATATTTAATTTATGTCGCTCTAAAGTCTCATGTGATCTGGGTTTTTTGATCTTCAAACCTCCAGTTTGTGTCACTGCAGCAGCTGGACGTCAGTATTAACACAGAATTAACAAAAACTAAGAGCAGAGAGACAGTTTTAATTAGAATTTACTGCTTATATGGTTAAATCTGAACTCTGTGATGCCGTTTCTTTTTATTCCAGTGCAATTTCTAACTTAATAAATGTATGCATTGCACTCTAACTGATACTTAACATATTTGTTTGACTTTATTATTATTTTAATTCTAATTCAATATAATAAAATCACGGGTAAGTTCTTATCTTATCTTATCTTATCTTATCTTATCTTAGCTTATCTTATCTTTGGCATATTATTTGGTCTTTAAAACATAATTTTATTACAATATGTGGCACTGATGACACTGAAGGTCATGTTAGAGATAATGATTTCTACTCAGTGTAGAACACATCTGTAAAATCGCCTCAAGGTCTTGTTTTATTCATTAGTTCTCTGTGTTCTCTGACATTTTAAATGTGAAAATCAGCTGTTTTATTAAATACAATCAGTTGTTAAAACACAGAAATTAGATCTTAGTGATGTCTGATACAATGTGTGGTATTCAGTGTCAAATAAAACCCAAGTTGTTTTTGCAAAGAATGATACTGATACTTATAGATGCTGGTAGAATAAAATCATTTAAAATGTATTTATTAAAGTGCCATTTAAATGTATGGAAACATTCATTTCAGCTTTCCTAATAAAACAACAGAGACATATTTGATTCAGTTTATGTGTGGTGATCCTACAAGTGTCAGCTCTGATTAAGAACTATTTACTTATTTCATTCCTTATTTTATGGCCATATTTCTTTATTTCTCTAGTTTATTTATTTAAATAAATGTCAAAATACCATCATACTCTAGATTTAAAGATAGAAGAACTGCTGTTGTTTAGTTTAGTGTAGTTTTCTTTACTTTTCTTTAGTTTAGTTAAGTTTTCTTTAGTTTAGTTGCACATTACATACAATAAGATAATAAAAAATGTGTAAAAAGTTTGCATATTATGCAATAACTTCACAATCAATACAATGATATAAAAATCACAGAGACTAATCAAAATTCAGGCATCAGTGTAATGGATATTTAAGTTGAGATACAATGCAATGAAAATATGTAAGACACTATGAATTTTAATGAATTAGAGTCATTTTTAAAAGTTGTTTTTTTTTTTTAAGGATAATCTAGATGATGCACATGTATGACTGAGTTTAGATATAGGTCTAGTAATATGATAATTGATCCTCCAACCGGCAACATTGGGATCATAAGTACTCAACGCCTTAGTGATGACAGCAAACATCAGTGGCGGATGGATGCACATTGCGGCACAGTGCAATTCAATATTTACTCAAAGATTTAAAAGAAAAAATGAAAATCAGTAAAACTCTTAAAAAGAGCTTGTGTTTCCAGTCTGGTCTGGTCCAGTCCAGTAATCAGTCTAGTCCAATCCAGTCTGGTCTGCGCTGGTCTTTAGATGATCAGGTCTGGTTTAGGCTAGTCTTACCTTTCCTTGGACGACTCGGTTGGGATTTTGGGTCTAATTTTGCATCTTCTGCCATTGATCTAGTCGGTCCTGGTTTGTGTTCTTGTTCAGTCCAGTTTTGATTTGTGGCTAATGTGTTCTGGTTTTGACGTTTTCTGACCTGCTCTTGGATTGAGTGTGGTATAGTGTGTAGTTTTCTAATGTATACTTTATTCTGATACAGATTGGACAGGTTTCAGTCAGTCCATATTTTTCCTTCCATTTATTAACTACTGTATTGTAATATATTGTATTGTATTGTATTGTATTCTATTCTGTTCTCACATACAAAAGTAAGCAATATTAGTTAAAATATATAGTGTTAACCTCTCAACTCTATCCTACCACATAGAGGATTGAAGACAAGTTTCTCTTCGTCTGTTCTTTTTTCCATGTCCTCTTCCTTCATCTCTCCATCCTCCTCCACCTTTTTCCTCCCTGACCACAGAATCAAACCCTAATTGAGTTTCCATGTTGCCATTTGCTCGTCCCTCATCCTCCTGAGAATCCGGAGGTGATCCACGTCTCCATTAGGACTTATAGAAGGCCACCCCTAATGCATGCACACACATATGTACACTTACCCTGCCATGCATAAAACACAACCTTATACGCCGCTTTTCACATGGAACCTGCAATGAAATATGTCTGGAAATGACTTGTCCGAGCTGATAAATGTTCCTTTGCTATTTCTTAAGAACACGTGCTGAGAAGATCCTGGAGTCTAATAATCCATCGATTCCAGATTGATGACACTCAGTAGATACAGTAGGTTGTTGCAATTGAGATGCTGATGTAAGAATTGTGGTCACACTTGTAGTTCTTGTCAAAATGATATGTTACACTCTGGGTCTTGTTTGACTTAATGATTTCTATACGTTGTCACATGCATCTTTAATATCACCCCGAGGCCTTGTTTATTATTCATTAAGTCTTCTTTGACATTTAAGATGTGACTATCTGCTGAACTAGAAAATAAATTAAGAGATTAAAGCCTTTAAATGAGGCTTTTGTCAGAAGCTGAAATCACGTGGCTACTAGAATTCAACACATTTGCATACAGTAAATGACATCTCATATACAGTAGATTGACATTAAGTGCCACAAATAAAGCTGAACAGTCTCTTTTTCATATCAGTATAAAACATCTGTCTTTATATTTCAGCTTTATATTTGGACCAAACAGAGAAAACTACAAAAGGAAAGGATGTCTATTCAGAGATACATAGTCTTAGCCCAACTTTAACCCATAAAGACCCAGTGCTACTTTTGTGGCAATTCATTTTTTAACATTTCCTAAGTGATTTACCACCATTTATTATAAAATAATCCTCCGTATTTGGCATTATTTCAGTGAAAATAAAATAAGGTATTTTCCAATGTGTATTTTACTGATCATATAGATGTTCATACGAGCTCTGATTAAAGTTGAGGGCTATTATATCAAAAACAGAGAACACTGAAGAAAATGTGACTTTTTCAGCAAAATATATCATTAACTGAACATAAAACAAGTGTCTCCATCCACTGTCATTAATCCAACTCCATGGGTTTTACTGCTGAATTAATGTTATAGAAGATGACCGTGTTTCCACGGTAACTACGGCACTTCTGAACGTCTACATAGGTCATATCTGATGACCATGAAAAGACGATAAACTGCATTTTACACCAATTATTTACATGTATTGATAGTATTAGTGGATCAACAGGTATTAAACAGTTCAGATCAGTAGATGGTTTTGGTCGCTGGTGGATGTTTGGGTCTTTATGAGTTAAGAACAACATAGTGACTGATGCTATTAAGTACATTCATAAAGGAGGCAAACAGTTTAGGTAAAATATGTCTATGACTCTTGGGCTGTAGATGTCTTTTCTGCAGATGGAGGAGGACAGAGTACAAGGAAAAGTGTGCAGACAGCAGCACAATGACCTCAGAACTAAGAAGTGGATGAAACCACAAGTTAGGTTAGAATTTCTCTAACAAGGTCTGATTCCAAAAGTTGTAATTCATCAAACCTTCATCTGAATTAAACACCACTGGAAAAACCTGAAATCTACTCTACAAAAAAACAACAAAAAACTCTTGTGTCCAATCCCTGGTGAATTCCACTATCACAGCAGGTGGAACAACTTTGCTCACGCTAATAAAGTTCTGCTGAGATTAGATAGTTCGTGGCCTGTAGAAGTGCATCTTCTCAAGTCACTTTACGTCCATGTAACTAGTTTATTTGAATCTCTGAGCAGAATCATTTGAAAGTCCATGGAAACACAAATAAGTGCAATAGTCAAAAACTGCACACACATAAATCCATCCATCTGAATATTGTACCGTCCAGAGATTTTGCTGCTAATTATTTGACATATTTATAAATAATGATAATAAAAGGTGAAACAAGGATATAGTCTACATCTTCAATTTTTCATTTGTCCCTAAAAAACTTAGAACTATTTTGTGACATCTTCCAAATGAATTTTTCTCTACATTTAACCTTTCATGAGTGACTTATTACCATTTATTTTAATATTATCCTCTGCATTTCTCAGTGAAAATCACATATTGTTCTATATTTAATATACAGATCTTGTAAGTATTCATAAAGCTCAGGTTAAGGTTATTACATAAAATCAGAAAAAACTGAAAAGTGACTTTCAGCAAAATATATCATTAACTGAATGTCGAAATAAAAGTCTACAACCCTTGTCATTTATCAAAATACATGGGTTTTAGTGATTCATCAGTGTTACATTAAATGACAGCGTTTTCACGTTCACTACAGAGCCTCTGACCATTTTTGATGCCACTAGAAAGCTGAAAAACTGCATTTTACTTGAATTATTTCAATGTATTAATAGGATTAATACATTGAAATGGAGGTTCTAAAGTTATTAAACATTCTAAATCAGTAGATTTTAGTTCCTGTAGAGTTAAGGTCTTTGAGGGTCAAAAACTCATGGATTATCTCTAACTTTAATTTTGCTTAAAGCGAAACAATGGAAAAAAAAACATCATCTGGGAAACATTTGAAAGTGAGGAAAAGGGAGAAAGAAGATCATTTCCCTACTGCTGCTATAAATAATACTTGACTTATAACTTTACTCATTGAGTTAAATGTGAAGAAAAGTCGGTTCCTTCCATAACATCATCTACTGTAAAATGTGTATTTAGTCACTAATAACAGACATTGATATTTCATTATCTCATCATTTATGATTCTCATCATTATCTACCTTGTTACGATGTTTTAACCCCCTCCCCTCATCACTCCATCGCTCCATCGTCCTCCCCCTCTTCTCTCCTCTTTTTCATCCCTCTCTCCTCATCTCCAGTGAAAAATGGGGCTTAATTAACAGAGCGCCTGCAGGACTTTGGCTTTCTGCATGTGCATGTGTGTGTGCAGAGGTAAAGTAGGCCAGTCTATAAGGTGGTTAATTAGGATGCAGCAGGCCTGTGTCCGCTGGTTCCCAGGGACCAGATGGAGAGCCGGGTTCACAAACAGAGGAGGGTTTGTCGGATGATATTTTCACTTTCCCCCTGACTCCACTGCAGAGTCTGAATCCTCACTGAAGTTGAGCTGTTCTCGTCACTCGCTGCCTCTTTACTCATGCTTTAATTTCAATTCATCAGTGACACTAAAACAAAACTGGTGTTGTTTTTGATTTTTACTGTATCTACTTTTTCACACATGCAGGAAGATGTTTTAAATACAACAATTTACTCAAGTCTTATTCAACTCATGGGTTTTATTCCCCTCTGGGATAGTGACCGATAGGATCACAGCAGTAAGAGTGATTTTTTTTCTCGTTTTAGGTTTTTCCAACACAAGACGGTATTAGTAGAATATACAACAATTAATACATAGTTAGATATATTGAAACATTTACTATTCTGGTATTTGAAGCTTTAATGTAAACAATTTGTGTCCTTTTTATGTGTCATGTTTGTATTATAGTGCCTTCATGCTAATCTCCTGCTGCATCTGAATAGAATTTCTAACCTGATTTGCAATACGATATAAATGATACAGCATAATATACAATGATGTACAATTTTATGTTGTTTCATGATATATATTATCTTATTGCACATCCTTAGACACCACTTTTGGTTTCCCTTTCCATATATTTTAATGATTGTTGCTGCTACTGCTGCACGACTATAAATACTGCAGTGCATGCACAGTGCTTTTAATCTGAAAGGTCAGATATAAGATGGAGATAAGAGGCAAAATATAATTGAGGAGAGGACATTATATAGATTCTACTAATGATCTGAGTATATAAACTAAAACTAATATGATATAAGGGCATAAAAGCATGTTAGTGCCATTAATAATGTTTTACCCTCATCCTCTTCTGCAGCTTGTCTTTAGCCTCTCTTTAAACTCCACAGGTATGTTTTTTGGTTTATTTTATTTCTTACTTGACCAAATTGACACACATATTATCATCCTGTAGAACATGTGCCCTTAAAAATCTGAATACATTCTCTAAAAGGTACAGATTATTCAGTAAAAGCTTATTAAAATCATTGAATGTGCTCAGTTGCTCATTGTAACTGCCACGTTTATGTCTGTTTTCATTGCTTTTACTGTCTTAGAAAGTTTACATAGTTAAGTGGAATTATGAACAACACAACGGTATTTATAAAAAATACATTCAATCACAAACATTTCATATCAATATTTTGACATCACATTCACCATCAATGTTAATTTTAGTTATTTTAATCATCATGAGTCTGCCTATGGTATCTTATTTTGAAAGTTGAATGGCTTATCTTTGCCTTTTTTGTATCTGACTTCCTGTCTGTCTCATCTACTCTGCACTGCTTGACAAGACATTTGTGAAAAATAAACTCCCTATTCATTTCTAGCAAATCAGAGCGTCAGGTCGGTTTAGGATACTTCTAACACACACCGCAGTGTGACTGTGATCATCTCTGAAGGTCGTGACGCTGCGTAAGGCTTTGTAATGCGATGAGGCCGAGCCTGGTGGAAATCAGGGGTTGTATCTCATGGAGCTTTGAAGAGAAGAAGAACTTTAAATTATGAAAAAATGCTAATTAGCATATGAAGCCTTTTTGTGAAGCTGTTTCCATCACTCATGTTAAATTCAAAGATGCAGGTAAAGTAATAGAATAATATAAATGGAAAGTTTCAGTATCTGAAAGCACACACACACACACACACGCACGCACACACACAATAATACAAAGCCAGAGTGCTTTCACATGTCACAGAGATTTAACATGTCGCCCCGGCAACTGGTCCCACGGGAGCACCTGCATCCAGCGAGTCACCGTGGAGACGCATCTCACACTGTCAATTATACACACACACACACACACACACACACACA
>JAPQRQ010000009.1:17899439-17915378 GCA_037367365.1 Apogon talboti
TTGTCTCGATTTAGTTATAACATTGTACTTTTACTTTGAAAGTCCAATCTGGAATTTTGGGAAATATAAAAAGCTTGAGCATCTGTATCTTCATTTCCACATTACCCTCCTCATTACTTCCGTTTCTTGTTTGTCTTCACTTTCCCTCTTTTCTTTCTTTGTCCTCATCTCTTTACCTCTCGTCCCCTTCTCTTTGTTTCTTCTCTCAGTTTGTTGACAGACCTTCAGAGACGATATAAAAATACAGACACAGACGCTGTTGTGTTCTCGCCTCCTTCACTCTTCTTTTTCGGTCTCTCTGAAGTGAAGTTTCCTCTCTTGTTTTTGCTGTTGTCTCCTTTGCTGCTGTGAGACTTCGAAGGAGCCAAAACAACAGCGAACACCGAAACTCCTTCAAACCGAACAAATCCCTCCTCAGAACCAGACGGCAAGAAGAAAACCATAAAGACACAAGAAGAAGAAGAAGAAGAGTCGACTGGTAGCTGCAGACAAACATACGTAGAGTGTGTGTTTGCCACTGTGCGATCCAGAGCTCCTGCTGCGTGGATGTCGCCGTGTGATCTTCTGAAGGTTTTGTCATTTTATTTTGGAGGAGCCGCTTGCCTTCCTCTCCTTCTCGCTGTCAGTCCTTCACTGTGGAGATAAAACACCAGAAAACACAACGGATGCTGTACAGAAATGTCACCGCGTCCCTTTCGGCTGCGAGAGACTCGGCTTTTTAATGCCGTGGTCGGAACAAGTGGGGATAGAAGCTAACAAGCTGAAACCAAAATACACAAAACAACCGCTGGAGTTTACAAAGATGCCTGGAAATAATGCCGCTTAAAAACACACTTCTGCACAAATACAGTCAGGTGCATATGTATTTGGATAGCGACAAAGGTTTTCCAAACAATTCTCATATTTATAACAATCTAAGTCTGTCCAATTACTTTTGAGCAGTTGAAAATAGAGGGATTACATTAAAAATAATTGTAATTTCTAAACAGTTTATTCAATATTTTTGTTAAACCTCTGAAATTAACCCATAAAGACCCAGTGCTACTTTTGTGGCAGCTCCAATGTATTTTTTTCTCTATATTGAACTTTTGTTAAGTGATTTATCATCATTTATTATATTATTATCCTCTGTATTTTGTGGTTTTTCAGTGGAAATCAGGTATTTACCTATATTTAATTCATTGATCATGTAGATATTTATAAAAGCTCAGATTAAAGTTGAGGGTTAATATTTCAGCAACAGAGAAAACTGAAGAAAAAGTGACTGTTTCTGCGAAGATATCAACAACTGAACATAAACCCAGTGTGTCCATCCACTGTCATTGATCCAACTCCATGGGTTTAACTGGTGAATCAATGTTGTAGAAGATGACTGTGTTTCCATGGTAACTATGGAGCCTCTGAACATCCAAATGGGTCATATCTGATGACCATGAAAAGATGAATAACTGCCTTTTACACCAATTATTTACATGTATTGATATCATTAGTGGATCAACAGTTATTAAAAATGTTAGATCAGTAGATGCTTTTGGTGAGTGTTATATGTTTGGGCCTTTAAGGGTTAAATCTGAAACTCCATTCAACCGTGGTGGTGTGCAGAATTTGTGTCACTGTCCAAATAATTATGGAGTCGACTGTATTATTGTATTATGTATTATTATGTATTGTGTATTATTATTGTGTATTATGTATTATTGTAAATATTTCACAAAGCAGCAAATGGTGTTGACAAAATAAAACACCTGCATGGATAGAAATGCGGAAAAACTGTTTGTCGTGAAGTCTCAGTGAGATTGAAACTGGTTTTAATAAGAAATTATTCAAGTAAAAGACCTGAATAATCATGTATTCTGTCACAAGTATGGAATTATATTTGTGTTAATGTTTTTAAAAAATGAGAATTATGAGAGAGAATAAACATCACTGAAGTCACAAAACTCCCAATAAAGTGTCTTCTGCTTCTTTGTTACTATTCAGGTTTATCCAAATATTAACCAGTCTGCTCATTTCCAGCCATTTAATTGCTGTGTTGTAAAGAGTAGAATTATTAATAAAAATTCTACCTATAATCATGGTTTTTGACTGCTCTCTGATGTGTTGGGCCAGATTCATTCAATCCTCAGTAGAGTTGCATCCTCCTAGTTTGAGCTTTTTGTTTCATATTTAGGTGCATTTTGTACAAAATTCCAGTATTTTACATGGGGATGCTTCCGTGCAGTCCCTTCTTACTCCTTGTGTCTCTGCAGCACATTAATGCACCAGACAGTGTGTGTTTTATCGTCATTCTTCTGTCTTTGTCCTGCAGGTGATGAGTGGTACCTGTGCAGGTTGACTCTGAGCATGCCCAGTCAGGCCGACCTGCAGTGGGCCATGTTTCCCTCTCCGTACCTGAGCGCCGTAGGTCCTGACGCAACAGCCGGATCTGTGGTCTATCGGCTGTCGGCACGGCAACGGGACGGGACCGTGGGACAGGCACAGTTCATGCTGCTGGATGGTGAGTCTTCTTTCAAAGTAAATTCATCATTTTCACCATTTGGCCACAAATGTATGGACAGAACTGCGCACGCAATCAACTTTTGGGTTTGGTTTCCATTTTCCAATTGTCAGACGATTCATATTTCTCCAGTCATTCTTTGAAGAAACTGGAAATTAACATTAAAGTCGTGCAATTTGAGTCAGTGATGCCAAGTCAATGATTCAACAGAATTCACACTGCTCTAAGAAACAGAAATGCCATATCACTAGTATTGTCTAAAGTAAATCTACGTGTAAGATCTGTTTTTAAGATGGACAGGCTTCATTCCTGATTGGCTGAGATGCATTTGAAACCATGGTAAAATATTATATGAACTCAAACCTGTGGCTGCAGTATAACAGTATTGGTGTGGATGAGAGGTGGAAGGAGATGGATGGAACGGAGGAGGAAGAAAAAAGAAAGAAGAGGTGGTGAAATGAATGAGAGAGAAACCAAAGAAAGGTGGAAAAGTCCAGATCCAAAGCCGTTCCAGTTAAACAGACTGTGTGATCCGTTCACCAGACTCAGAACTGCTTAATAAAACTACATGATCCTGAATTAGAGGCTGGAAAATCCTGTCAGTAACAGGGCGGAAGTGTGAAACATGAAACAAGAGAAATGTGTGAGTAGTATCTTTACTTGTGATACTTTGCAATTAAACACAACTGAACACAACTTCAGCAACAAATAGGCTGATGGCAACATGCAGGTCAATGTTTTCTACCAGTGATGGATGACTCCAATTTGGGCTGTCTCACAACTAATGAAATAAATACTACATATGTATGACTGTGAACCAAAGGTATCAGTTCTCTGTCACCACCTAAAGTTCCCTGAACGTTCATCACACTTAGTCTTATGGATCCGCAGCAGATTTCTCAGCTGTGGAGGTGGAGATTAGTGACATCTTCTGTGGGTTTGCTTGCTTTTAAATATAGTTTTTGATGATAAAGGATAAAAGAGACATATGACAGGCTGTCTGCCACATCTCAAACTGTCACTTGTCTCATGAAACAATCATTTTGTTCATTTTAGATCTCATCAGGTGGCATCGCAATTTGTTATTCAGTGGATGGGATGGTAGAGATCATCTAAAGGCTCACGTAATTGTTGTGAAAATACTTTATTCATAAAATAGTACTTTGTTCAGAAGCAGTATAAACCACTTGAGGCCATATTTTGGAGTGATTCTCATGAAGAAAACCTACTGCTTTATCTTACTTTATGAGTCTATGGCTCCCTTTATGCTTCAGTTTGAGGCTAAATGTAAAAAAAAAAAAAGAGCTTTGAGTTGTTTATATTTAACAGAGCTGGTAAGTGTTAAATTGTTCTCTGCTTCTCTATTGTGATATTTCCACTCGATTTAAAGTCATTAAACATAGTAACTGATCTCCAGTTTCCACACTTCCACCTGCAGAAAACCATTTTCGCAGTTTTTTTTCCCTGATATCTGTCATTTGTGAGCTCCTGTTCTTATCTCCTGCCTGTATCTGTAATTAGGTCCGCCGCTGCTCCGCGAGGCACTTTGTGACAAACCTGCTTTGTTCAAAGGAGTGATTTATAAATAAAATTTGACTTGTTGAATTTCAATTACCGTCGGGCGGGATGAGGGAGAGAAAAACGCACATAAATGGCATGAAGTAGCGCTGTTAATCGGTCCCCGGGGCAAAGAAAGCTCCCAGATTCAGGAATAATAGCAAAGTCTCTGGGGAGGCAATGAGTGGGAGGGTGGGCGGATGGGTGCCGGTGGCTGTGGATTTTTAATTTTTTATATTTTTTTTAGTGGGGGGAGAAGAAGAAGAAGAGGAGGAGGAGGAAGAGTAGGAGAGATATTTTGAGAGCTAATTTCTAATGCTTTCAAATTAAGAGCTCCTGATTTCCCTTTGGCGTAATGTGACTACATGTGTACCAACGAATAATCCAATCATTTACATTAAAAACACTTCTTAATATCATGCCAGTATGGAAATATATTCACACAGTGTGAGTGGAGCCAATTACTGACTTTAATGTGATTTCACTCAGTTGTAGTTACATTTATAGACGTGAGAGAAGGATAGTCATGTCAAGGAGCTTTAATAAAGTTTGTGCATCAGTAGAGTTGGTTACTTATATTGAGATATTCTTCCTTTATTTATCATACTCCACTGTAAATAACAACATACCTAAGGGAAGAGACTCTGCTGTAACTGTCCACTTTCTTTTCTGCTTCATGGATAAAGTGGAGGGAGCATTTTTAAGATAATCTCTGAAAAATATTTTAGCATAACTTGTAGACGTTGCTGGTTTCTCTTCAGTATTAAAGGTGATTATTTGTTTTATACCTTCATACCATGACATATTGTAAGTAATAACACTATCCCCCCCTATGTTTGAAGAAAACTAACCATAGCTGAAACATATTACCTTCTTTTTACAAAATATCTCATACACAAGAAAGCAAAAATGTTAGCATCTCAGCCCAGTGGACGTTGATAAAGACGACTATGAACATGTTGTATGAGCTTCTAAAACAAATATTGCACATGAACACACAAGTTACTGAAGTGGTCTCAAGTCACAAATGTTAAGTTGTAAGTATGTTGTAGTTTTACCCCCAAATATGGAGAAACCAGTTAACTCTATGTCCACTGGATGCACATAAACTGGTGTTAAAACTGGGATGTATTGATCTAAAATGCCACTTGTGTGTGGATGAGAATCCAAAACACAAAGGAAAATGTTTTGCAAACAAAACATTCACACATGGAACCTGTTGCGTTCATTTAAAACTACAGGGTCTCAACAGAGATGAAAAGATATTAATAGCAGGTTTCTCCTCTTGGTCCAAATCAAAAGATTAAATAAGTAGGTACATAAAAATGGTCCTGTTTCGTGTCACTGTGGTAAAGTGAAGCTGAAACGTCACATCTATAGGAGCTTCCATTTTACTTTACAGTACAGTAGTAGAGTAAATCTAACCAGTGATTGGTAATTACACCTGTCAATCACATATTTAACCCCCCATCACTAATGATTAGCCAAAACTTTCCAGCAGAGTAGATAGTAGGTGCAGAAATGTCCCTTTCCTCTCAGACCACGCAATACAGAAAAGTAATCATGCATTTTTACCAAAAAAATGCACATACTGAGGCTTTACCATACTGGAGGTGGCTCTTCCCTGAATGTAGACGTTACATTTTGCTGTGTTTTTGTCTAATATTTTCAAGCCAAGCCACAGCTTTGAGCTTCGCTGCTTTGAATCATGATAACAGACTGAAAGTGTCTCATCCCACATGATACAGTATGTTGACGTAAAAATGACATGTCTTACGCCCATGTAGCACCACATGGAACACAATCACTCAGTGGTGTGATTGAAATAAGTGCACATATAATTGAATGTATAGCTCTTGGAGATTTGAACCCCAACCTTTAGTTCGGCATGTAATTCTTACTTTGATTATAGATTAAACTGTTGATTTTTTTCAGTCTCTGTCATCCAAAAGTGATTAAAACCACATCACTGAGTCTTGTCATTGCAGAGATTTTATTAAGAAAACGGAAAGTTCTACTTTTTTAGCAAAACAACACCTCAACTATAATACGGAGGTTTTGATTTCTATTTCTAGCCTGATTCTCTCACTCAATTTATTCTGATGAAACATTATGAATCATTAAATGTGACTTTGAGACCTTTCAGTAGATGATCTTGGAGTCTGTATGTGGTTCTATATCAGAAAACTCCACAAATAGACATAGCAGGAGATGATTGACAGGTTGGATGCAGCTGTTGCTGGTTTAAAACCCTCTGGTCAACAGCTGGGATTCTTTTCATTTATTCCTCCTCTCCATCCATCTTTCCTTCCCTGTTTCATCATCTTTTTCTCCTTATGTGTCTACATTTAACATTTAGGTTTATCTTTTAGCTCTTGATGTCTGATTGACATAATCTGTACATGTATCTATATTTGCATCTGAATGTATCTACATATTTTGCTTCATCACATGCACTGTAGTATATTCTTTTGTCACACAGAATACTTATTATTTATTTATGTTACTCTGCCATTTTTAGACAGTATGTGTTGAATAGTGCACCATGTTTCTTCTCTGAGTCATAACTCTGTGAAGTGTTGACACAGTGAAGCCATAGGTTCTTCAATAAAGATAACAATAAATGACCATAAATGAACTTAGAAATTACATAAAAGATACTTCTTGTAGCTACAGAATCTCAATCTTTTTTTTTTAAATCATGTCTTCAATTTCACATTAATCCAATAATAGTTGATCCATGTTTACAGAGCAAACAGGAGTTAACACATAATTCTGCAAACTTTTAATTCTGCAAACTTTAACCCTATACGTCAAACTAATGCAACTTTAAGCCACCACTCAGTAAAATCTGTACAAACACACACCATGCACATATTTTTAGGTTAATCACTAATCGTAGATTCTAGATCTTTAAGAAACCGTCCATATTTGTCATATTAATTGTGGATAAATGTCCATAAATAGTCTTATAAAGGGTAGATAAATGTTGCCTATCAGTGCAGAACTCACCTGACAGTCTTGCAGTTTTTATATTGTTCTCAGTCTCACATTTGTCCAGTTGTAGTTGCGTCTTCATCCATGTTTACAGAGTAAACAGAAATTAACATAATTCTACAAGCTCTTAATCACAGTGCAGAAAGAGGCTCTGACCAATCGCATCTCCATACACTTACAACCTATATGTCTAACTGATGCAATTATTAGCCATAACTCAGTAAAATCTAAACAAACACATATTTTTACATTAATTTCTGCTATTAGATTCTATCTATAATGATTGATTCTAACCATTCATATTTCTGATGTTAAATGTGTATAAATGTCCATGAACATTCTTATAAATGGTAGGTAAATATTCCGTATAGCTGCAGAACCTATCTGACAGTCTGACAGTTTTTACACTTTCTTCAGTCTCACATTAATCCAGTTGTAGTTGTGTGTACATCCATGTTTATGAAGCAAACAGGGGATGATAACACAGAATTCATCTCACTTTGAATGGAGCCAATTTGCTTAATATAAACATACACAGGCTGTGAATACTGGGCTACAATATAAAAACAATAAAACAGGTGTGATCAAACCTGTTGAAGCCTTTGCTCCAAATATCAGTCAGTTTCATCTCTTTTTAATAATAATCTGTGTTGTCTGTATGCAGGGGCGGAGGAGTGCTTTGAGGTGGATCGTCGCTCCGGTGAGATCAGGACTACAGGGCGACCTCTGACCCCCAGTAAGGAGTACCTCCTGCGAGTTCAGGCGGTGGACGGACTCGGACGCAAAGGCTCAGCTGCTACGGTGGCCATCCTGGCCGGATACCGCCCGCCGCAGTTCACCAACACCACCTACAGCCTGAACGTAGCCGAGAACACGCCAGCTGGACAACCGTGAGTCACTGCAGCAAATTCATCTGTGGTTTTACAGTAATGAATGAGTAATCCAACCTTTAGACTCATGTAAAACTGTTAATATGTACCATCTCCATGTTTCTCAGTTCACACAAACATGTTTTACATTTCAGATCAACATAAGTTTAAACCAAGCACAATAAACCTCTCATTAGTCTTAACTTGTCATACAAGTAGCATTTGAACTCCTGTTGTGTTGTTGTATTTTTTGTCCAATATAGTCTTGTGGCAGTAATGTTTCCTAATTACAATGAGCATAGAATTGCTTGGTGGACAAGAGGCAGTGACGTAGAGAACAGTTCCTCATAAACCATACTAGTCCCTTTTCAGTGACATTAAACAAGTGACATCAGTTTTTTTAGATGCATTTACATTAACTCTCTGAAGGAGCTTCAAATGAGCGATTGAAGCTTCATAAATAACTCTGTATCATTTTCTTAGATATTCCCAATTTATATGATAATGTCTTGTTATTTAAAAAGACTAAAGAAGAAAAGCTCCATAAAAACTTACATTAAACCTGTAGGACCTGAGTAAGAATCTTCATAATTATAAGACAAAGTCCCCTCAGTTAATGTTGCATAGAGTTGAAATATCTCTATGCAACATTAACTACTAGCTTCACTGGCTAATGTAACTTCATAGCTTGTTTGCTAAGGTTGGACTGGAGTTAAACTTTTAAAATTCATCATGCTTTCACGTGCATTGTACCTACTTTTAGTGAAATGTGATCTCCTTCATGTCGTCAATGTCAATGTCCTCAGCTCAACAGTACACTGCTCACACCGCCTCAGATATTAGCAAATCTGTTATTCTGGTTACAACAAACATGATATTACATTTATCATCTGGACGTGTTGATGATATATTACAATATATCATACTACAATAACTGTAAAATAAAAAATTACAAAATACCATAATAACACCATAATAACCTTTGAATTTACTGTGAACTTTCATGAACATTTCCGTAGTCGGGAAATATTGGAAAATTCCTACAAAAATGCAAAGGATCATATTCTAATGAATCATTTAGGAAAGATTAAATGTAGAGGAACATTCACTTGGAGGTTGCCTCAAAAATAGCTCCACGTCTTTAAGGGTTAACACTCAGCTTTTGACCCAACACTGGCTCTATTGATTGAAAAGTCACTCCTGTTGTCAGTTTCCCTTTTTTCTGTTTGAGATCAAGAAGATTAGAACACTCATCCTGATATGTCACCTAAGTGTGTTTTTATGTTCATTCAGCTGAAAGCACTTTGCTATGGCCTTTAAAGCCCTTCTATAGGATAGAAGATCGTCAGTGTCCACAGTGTGTGGAGTATTAGTAGTGTTTTTATTGGCGTGTTTGTGTCTTTGTCCTTCCCCATTTGGACCTGCATCATTTACATTCCACTGCTTCAGAAACTCACTGTGGAAATGGCATCAGTATGTGTGTGTCCGTGGCCAGCTCCTTGGCTCTGCATGTCATATGATGCATGAAAAGATGAGCCCTGTAGAGAGGGACAAAAGAAAAAAACGAGAAAGGGATGGAGAGAGAGAGAGAGGGGAAGAGGATGGGTGGGGGGTGACGGTAAAGATGAGGAGGAGGAGGATGAAGAGGACCCAGATGTGTGAGTGTGGCCTGAGGCTGAGAATCTGAAAGTGTGGCAAATTCAAATATTTATTAAAAGCGAGGTCTGGATAAACATGAAGGGGAGTGTGTGTGTGAATCCCTTAGGGCTGCTGCCGCAAAGCACATTGTATTAATATCCAAGTATCCATGCCACCCTGTGAGCAGAATGTGTGGGTGTCTGTGTGCGCTTCTTTATCTATGTCTGTCTTCTATTATGCACCTTCATGTGTGTTTATTCCCCTCACATGTGAGTCTTTTAGCCAGAGTTTGATGAAAGGATCAGTCCGCTTATTTTCTATGTTGTTATTGTGATTTTCAACAAATCCTAGGAATACATTAAAGATGAAGCAAGCAGCAGTGAATTCATCCCCCAAACAGTATTTTCTGTGTATGTGTAACCTGATTTATCTTATTGGTTTATGCTGTAAAGAAACGCTGTTGTCTGAAAAACATTAAACACCAACAGAGGCGTCAATAGCGAAGCCAATGATGAAGTGTCAACATTGACTTGAATGTCCATTAGGGGAAGGATCCAGAGACAACTCAATCCCCAAATGTTAAAATGTCTAACTTTCTACAGCCTGGAACAAAAAAAGTTTTGGTCTCTACAGTGGTGGAAAAAAGTTTTTTGGATGCCTCATGCATTTGTGATGTATTGTATTACGAATCACTGTTAAGTCCTTGAACTCTGCCCAGTATTGTTCCATTCTCCAAACCCACATGCTCCCTTCTGCACATGCTCTGTTCCATCAAGGTCAAAACTGGATGTTTCAGCAAAATAATGAAACACATCCAGGATATGACATGTTGAAACTGTCAAGAATTTAGTTTTGTTATTTTTTTCCTGTTAACAATAAACAAAAACATAATTTGCATTTGGTTGTGTTTGATGCAGCCACACCTTTTGAAACACAAGAAAATATTTTTCTGCAAATAATTGATAATATTGTTTAAGAACATGTAAGATTTCAACATTTTTCCACTACTATATGGTCCATTTCCACCTCTGTGATAATTGTACAGGGAGTATTCTCTCACTTTGGCTGCTGTGATTGACAGTTAAGTCTGTGTTTGTGTATTAACTTCACTAGCATTAGAATGACTGCAGAGTCAGACATTTAGAGCCCTTGTTTATTGAATAAAACTTATTTTTCTCCATGTCAGGCAGGTTTGGCACAGTTATGTTGAAGGACTGTCCTAATATTCTGTCATTAAATTTACCGTGAAATAAATAATGTACTGTTATTTTGCTTCATTAGCTGAGTTAGCATTATTTCATATTAAATAATATGGCCAGTCAGCTAACCTGCTAATTAGCTTAGGTAGTCACAATTACTGTACATTTCACGTCTTTGACATTACTATTATCAGATAGTGCTGTATGTGTTAATATTTACTGACTGGGTAACATTACTTCATGATGTTTATTAATACAATGTTACTGGATCTGGTCATGTTTTCAGTAAATTTCAGTTTCACTACTCACTCTTTTCCGACTCCACCAAATATGGGCACTTATTTATTAAAAACAACATGGTGACAGCAGCTTGAGCGGCATCTTAAACTTGGTAACACATAAATTAAAACTAATTTTCAACATAACACCTCCATCAGTATTTATCATCTCTGGAGACTGCAGCTTGAACTTGCCAAGACTGTCAATAGTGTTTGTGCTGTTGTTAGACTTTGCATCTGTTTAATTCCAAACTAGTGTTCCCTTCTCTTTCATAAAGATGAACGCCACTGAGCGTCATTGAACGCCTCCTCTGAGCCTGCTGCTCCGTTTACATGTCCTTTCAGGGTCGCGGTGGTCCAGGCCATCTCCTTCCAGAAGAAGAGTCTGTCCTACATGCTGCTGGTGAATCCTGGGAATCTGTTCAGCATCAACCAGGAGAGCGGAGCGCTGAGCCTCACCAGGACCGTGGACTACGAGAGCGGACACAACCTCCACACACTGCAGGTCCGAGCCTCGGAACCCGACACGGGCCTCAGCGGTGTCGCAGAGGTACGCACGCGCATGCAAACACACAAACACATATACAGCAGGAAGTTTTTGTTGAGATTAACTCACTAGTTTTTGTTGAATTTGTCTTTAGCTTTAGTCTTGTTTGAGTTTGTTAGGATTCATAAAAACCCTCATTTCTAGACAGTGATAAAGGTCAGATTAAAGAATGAATGATATCACATATGATTCACCAAACCACTGTTTATTAAAGGTCCTATATTGTGTAATGCTGTTTTGTTCTTGAACACCATCAACCATTAACACTGCTCGACCCACAGCAGAGCTCGCTAATTAGCACCTGGAGCTACATCAAAAGTGAATCTATAAATAGTCTGCATAAATAGACAATGAAGTTGCAAAAAAAAAAAAAAAAAAAGTCAAGTTGGTCCCCTACAGGCCTCCGCTGTTTTCTCTCTCTTTTTTTTTTAGAACGTATGCAGCTAGTCTTAATCTTGTTTCTGATAACTATAATCCTAAAAGCTGCAGAGAAATCGATAAAGAGCAGTGTTGAATGCTTTTATTCCCTTCTAGATGTTATACACATCTTCATGCCCAGTTTTCAGATACAAAATACCACTGAGCGTAATAAAAATACTACACGACCTTTGCACTGAGTCAACAGAGACAGAAAGTTTGATTAGATGTAAGCATGAAAAGACTTAGATGGATCTGCAGCAAGTACCTTATATGGTGATCAATGTGATAAGATAAGTCACAGTTATGGTTTCATTTATACGCAGAAACAAGGAGAGGGTTGATTGAGGAGCTAAATGAAAGAAAATTTTGAACAATACAAAAATATTTACCTTCAGTTTGAAATATTATTCCACCATATGCACCCCCTTCTGCCCCCTCCTAAGGACTGACCCTATTTGCTGATATCAACTGTAGGGTTGATTAGATGTGAAGAAAATTTAACCAGTAGTTGTAAGATTTCTACTCAAAAAAATCACGCTAAATCCGATTTTTTGCCATATGTGACCTGTATCCGATCTGTTAAAGACAGTTTAAACAGCACAAATCCAATTTTTTCAAGTTTGACCCAGGCCACTTTCATATGTGGTCCTAAATCCAATACTTATCTGATATTTTGCAATGCCACTCCAGTCTGAACGGCCAGGTCGCATTTATCCGACCTAAAGTCATTGAAATGCGACAAACATCTGCGTCCAAGGAGGAGGAGCGGTGGGAAAAACATATTTACTTCTGTAAACACAGTGCGTGCCTGAGTGGTCACGTACTACATCAGGACCTCTTTCGCGCATGCTGGTCACTTCAGGGTCGCATTCAGTTCATACTCAAAACTGATAGAAGTCGCATTTAATGTGTAATATGAACGAGCACACAAAAAAATCAGATTTCACCAAAAAATCTGAATTGTACATTGAGACCTGCTGTGTGAACGTAGCCTTAGTTGAACATAGGAAAATAAGTGAAAAATGCAAAATACGGAGGATGATATTATAATAAATGGCGATAAATCACGTAAGAAAGGTTAAATAGAAAGAAAAAGTCATTTGGAAACTAAAAGTAGCACTGGGTCTTTACGGATTAAAATGTCTTCAGAAAGTAAAGGCAACAGAAACCACTGATGCTCCTTGGATGTTAGCGTTTCTCCACACCTGGTGCACACACAGCCTTTATAGTGAATTATCCAGCCGAGCTTACAGAGCAGCAGAGGCCTATGGGGGACGCTGGTGGTTTAGCAGCTATTTTATGTCAGTCCCAACCATCTGGACACTGAGAGCAGGTGATAATGGATTTCTCTAGGTGTGTTTGTATGTGTGAACATGTGTGTTTGAGTGTGTTAATGTGAACAGATGTAGCCATGTGCCATATAAAGCCTTAACGTGAGAACAGGAGTCGGTGCTTATAGCTGCCAGTGTTCTGCACTTATCACCCTGTCTTGTCTATGTGTGTTGCCGAAACTGCTGATCACAAACGGATCTTTTCTGATCGCTGAGGTCTTAAACGCAGCTTTGATCCTCTGACTTTCTTTAATGGAAACAAGGCAAATGGAGGCGCGCGCTTCAGTATTTAGCACATATGCAGGCCGGGCAAACAGGAAATGAAACAGTTGCATCACGGCGTCTGATTCAGCAGCCGCAGTTCCTTCTCATCTGAAATTCATGAGTTTGCATCAGAGAGCGGCGTGTTTACCCGGTCGAGGGTCGGCAGCTTTTTGAAATGAGTGTGAAGGAGTCATAGAGCTGTTAATGTGGAGTTTAATTGTTTATCACCAGGCGGGAAGCTATGATTCTAGTAATGAGGATGCACTGACCTTTTAGTTCTACATAGCATCACATTTCATAGTCTGATACTGTCGTACAACATATATAAAGTGGATCTGTTCTGATATTCTACTTCTATTTTACATTAACAAACAGTAATAGCTGAGAAATGGAAACTTTAAAACCATTCATATGTATTATAGACTAATAGAATCTATAAATAGATAGTAAAAGCATTTAAATAAGAATATAATATTTGCTTCCTTTCTGAATTAGCTTTTTATTGTATTTGCACTGTTTCAGGTGATGTACACTTTAGGTCTGGAGTGAAAATAATAAGCGCTGTTTCGGTTTCCAGCTCCAACTTGAACACATACACACATCCAAGAATCCAGATCTTCCCAGCATGCCCCTCTGCTGCTTTTCCTGTTATTCCCAAACAGGCGATGTGTTGCAGGTGCAGGGTTGCGTGGTAAAAAATCTGTGCTCAGGTCTGCAGCCTCACAGTTAAATCAGGCTTTATATGAATTGAAAATGAGGCTCTGGTTTGAGCTCCAGCGGCTCAGGATAGTGGGTGAAAATGACCAAAACTGGAGAGAAAAAAAAAAAAGACGAGATGGTTATAAGTTTCTGGAGACATTTGTCTTTATAATGTTTGCATGAGCAGTTTTGCTAAACAGGAAGAGCTGAATCAGAGTAAACAAACCAACATGTTTACACAGAAGAAATGACTGATTAAAACTAGACCAGACAACCATTAGAAGTCGACAAAAGAAACACTTCAACACAAACCGACAGGGTCAGGTTCAGTTTCCTGTGTCGCAAAACTAGAAACATCAAAACACCTTCAGATAAAATGTATCTGCAACAGGACAGGTTTACACGATTTATCGCATGAAACTCAATATAGAATGCAAAAAATACAACAGTATATTCCATCACTGCCTCAGCATTGACCCCCTGTTTGTGCTTGTCATGTTCTATTATGAGTCTTATTCACTGCGGTATCCAAAATGTACAACAGATGTGGCGCTCCTGATTTCACATAAACATTATAACCACTAAGCGATGTAGCTAAATGACTAAATTACATACCTTTTCTTAAACTGAGAAAAATGTGATGGTCTGTTCACTCATTCCTTTATTAAAAAACACAATAAGTAGAAGACATGAAGTTGAAGAAGTCCAGACATGGACAGTTCTGGTATCGTGCAGTTGGAGGTGTAGGGCTCTGGTCACATGGGTCAGCCCCCGGTAAAGGCTCTGAAATGAGGGAGGGTCATTAGTGGGGAGGGTCCCACACATCCACTTCAACACCATTCAACACCTCATTCTCCATGTTTCCTCTTCCTCTGGATTTCTTCTCCAATCTTTCAAGTGTCTCCTTCTTTCCCTCCTCTTCATCTTATCCACCTCCTCCACTCTTTTTCTTCTTCTCTTTCTGCTCCATCAATACTTTTTCTTCTTCCTCACCTCCCTGTGTCCTTCACTCCTCTCCTCTATTACTCCTCCTCTGCTTTTCATCCTTTCCTTCTCATCATCCTCATCCTCTCTTCCTTTATATTCTCTTCTTCATCCTCTCTCATCTTTTCCTCTTCATCTCCTTTCTCTTTTTCTTCCTTCCCTCCTTCACCTCTTTTCTCCTCTCTTCCTTCTACATCTCTTCTTTCTCCTCTTTTCCCCATCATTCCTCCTTCTCTCCATCCCTTTCTTCTTCCTATCTTCTTCTCCTCACTTCCTACTCTTCTACACCCCTTATTTATTCTTTTCTTCCTCTTGCTTTTCCTCTTCATCTCTCCTCCTCTTCCTCTTTCTCCTTCTCTTTACCTCCGTCTTTTATTTATCTTTTCTTCCTCCTCCTTACTTTTTTTGTTCCCTATTATCACTATCCTCCTCCTTTCTTGCTCTTCCTCCTAACTTCCTTTTTTCCTCCTCATCTCCTTCTTCCCTTTCCTTATTTTTCTTCCTTCCCCTCTTTTCCTCTTTTCTCCTTTCATCCTTCTACATCTGTTCTTTCTCTCATAGCATAGCTTCTTCCTCCCCTCATCATCCTCTCCTCTCCTCTCCTCTCCTCTCCTCTCCTCTCCTCTCCTCTCCTCTCCTCTCCTCTCCTCTCCTCTCCT
>JAPQRQ010000009.1:17915478-17926136 GCA_037367365.1 Apogon talboti
CGCCGCACAACAACCCCCCCCCCCCCCCTTTTTTTTTACTTTCTTCCTCCTTTATTCCTCTTTATCCTTCTCTTAGTTCTCTTCTTGGTCCCTTTAATCCTTTCCTTTCTCTATATCTCTGTCTTCAAATAAAGACAAAACTAGGAATGCACTGATAGTAAAAGTCTGGGCCAATACTAATATTTTAACTATTTCATTATTAACTTTTATATATATACTGTTGTTATTTTCTATTAGTTTTTTTATTTTTGTTGTTAACATCCCCCTTATTGACAGGAAAACAAGGAAAGTTTCATTTTATACATATATAAAATTTAATGATAAGCCAACTGAATGATTTTAAGTCTTTCATCTCAGTACTTATTGGCATCTTATATGCAGATGGTAATGTTTGGCCACTAAATCTATGCATTCATATCCATCAACTGTCATTCTCAAGTAGGATGAAAACTCTGTGCCTTTACTTTTTATTTTTTTAAGGGAATCATACTCATTGGTAAGAGTCAGTGTCTTTGTGAAATGGTGTCTAGGGAGAAATTGTTTTGTTAAGTATTTGTTGATGGAGAGGCAACTCATGGTGTTAAACTGACTAAACCCATGTAAAGGAAAACCCACTGAAAAGGCCTGTGCTTTTATTACAACTCGCATTTTCAGTCTGTAAATAACGAGCCAGGAGAAAATGAGATTTGTCATTTTCAAGAAAACAATTAAAAATCTCAGCTGAAATGTATTATGTACAGTATACTGCAGTACAGGATGTGGATCCACCTCATATGCATATCCGTTTACTTATTCCACATCATTATGTTAAATCCAGTGGTGACTTTGCATTTGAAGTCATGTCTCAAAATGTCATGTCTTTTTAATCTCTTGTTCTGAATCTGTTGACTGTTTGTTATTAAATAGTAGTGCGTTTTAGTTTGTGTGTATTTGTTTGTGTTGGTTAATTGTGTTGAGCCCTATTCGTGACTTGCTTTGTGTGTTTTTAGAAAGTGCCACACATTTTAAAACTCAGTTATTACAATGGCTGTAATCATCGTCGTTCTCTGCTTCCATGCTCTGTCCTTCGCAGGTGGTCGTCCACATTACAGATGAGAACGACTGCACACCTGAGTTCCTCCACTCCATCTACACCAGAGACAACATACCTGAGAGCATCGCACCTGGAACCTCCCTGCTGCAAGGTAACACAAACACACGCATACTCACATTAATCGAAACCACAACATGCCTGAGTTTCACTTTAAAACAGGGGTGTCGATCTCATTTTAGTCTAGGGGCCACATACAGCCCAATAGGATCTCATAATAATGTCAGCTCCAAATTTTTCCCTATGTTTTAGTGTAAAAAAGGCAAATTACATTATGAAAACGTCTACATCTACAAACTATCGTTTAAAATATATGAATAACATGAACAACCTGAAATTTCTTAAGAAAAACAAGTGCAATTTTAACAATATTATGCCTGAGCTTATCTTTTACACATGTGCATTACAACTTACAGATCACAGTGGATCTACAAATACACAAATCACTTAGTAATATATAATAATATTGTTAAAATTGCCTTTACTTCTCTTAAGACATTTCATGTTGTCCATATTTGTTCAGGTTCACATTTTTTATGAAAGGATAGTTTGTAAATGTAAAAATGTTCATGTAATTTTACTTTTTTTACACTAGAACAAAGAGAGAAATTTGGAGTGGTTATTATTTATTGGTTATTATGATAGTATTTTACTGGTCTGACCCGCTTGAGATTGTATTGGTCTGAATTAAAATGATTTTGACATTCTTGACTGTTAATATCTTCAGTATAATTTTTGTATTTCACAAATTCATCCCACAGGCCTGATTGGACTCTTTGACGGGCTGGTTTTGGTCCACAGACCGTATGTTTGACACCCCTCCTTTAAAACAATAAAAGTCTAAATTCTTATTTATATGAATACGAGTGTGTAAACAGTTTTAAGTTGACACACAAACGGCAAAACACAGCACACACCTGCATACACAGAGGCTGGTGTGTTGTTGTGGGTGAACTGTTTGCCCTCTGTCAGTGAACACAACACCAGTAGTTTACACCTGTGTGTGGTGAGGGTGCGCGTGTGTGTGTGTGATTTTGTGTACAGAGTGTGTGCCTGTGTGTGTGTGTGTGTGTGTGTGTGTGTGTGTGTGTGTGTGTGTGGTGCCATCTGTCAGAGCTGCTGGTGACTCTGGTTGAGATCAAACAGTGTGAGTCTGTGCTCTGATTTGACAGCCAACACACACACAAACACACACATGTGACAAATGTATTTATATGAAGTTTCTCTTCATCTTCGTCACTCTCTCCCTCTTCACTTCTTCCCTTTCCGACCTCCATTACTCCCCCGTCTCGTCTTTCTTCTTATCTTTGCTTTTCTCTCATCTTCTCCTCCGCCTCCACTCTTCTTTCCATTCTCCTCGTATTTGCTTCTTCCTCACTTCGTCTTCTATTCCCTTCACTTCCTCCTCTTCCTCATTCTCATTGCTCTTTTTCTTTCTCCTCCTTTTGACCTCTACATCACTTTTACTTTCTCCTCTTCTTCATTATCCCTCCTCTTCCTCTTTTGTCTTCCTCTCCTAATGTTTTCTCCCTCCTCTTCCTCACTTGTCTTCTTCCATTCCTTCTATATCGCTTCTCTTAATCCCATTGTCTTTCCTTTTCTTCATCCTTTTTTTCCTGTCCTCCTACATTCTTTATTCCTCTTCTTCCTTTGTCCCTCCACCCTCACCTCTTCCTCTCTTCATCTTTTCTCCCTCCTCTTCCTCACTTGTCTTTTTCCATCCTTCTATATCTCTTCTCTCTTCCTTTCCACCATTATTTCTCCTCCTCTTCATCCCTTTCTTCCTCCTCCTCCTCACTTTGTTTCTTCCTCCTACATCCTTTATTCCTCCTCTTCTTCCTCTTCCTCTTTCTCCTGCTCCTTCGCTTTCTCTTTCCTTCTTTTTATTTCCTTCTTTTCCTCGTCTTTGCTTCCACTTCCTCCTCTTCCTCTCCACCCCCCCTCTCCTCATCTTTTCTTCCTCTTCCTCAGTTCTGGCCCGGGACTGTGACTCCGGTGTGAACTCTGAACTCTCCTACTTTGTCCACGGCGATGACTTTGACATCACATCAGGGGGCGTGGTCAGCCCCGCCCGTCGCCTTGACTACGAGCGGCCCAATCATGTCTATGAGTTTGTGGTGGTTGCCGTGGACGCAGGGACACCTCCTCGCACGGGTACCGCTTCTGTTCGCATCCGGGTCGCCAATAGCAACGATGAGGCGCCCATCTTCTCTCAGAACATGTAGGATGAGTTTAACTTTTGTTTTGTCTGTTTTGTATTTTTAATCAGACTTTATGTAATGACACCGTCTGTCTCGCCCACAGAGTCAGTCTGCTAATTAAGTTTGTTTTAATTCAGAAGCTATTTTTAATTCCATTTTTCTCCATCTGTTTTCACTTCATCGTCACCTCTCGTCTCACCTCTTTGTCTGTCTCCTCCAACACTTTTCTTACTTTAGTTATTTTATCATTACTCTTTGGATTTCAGTGTGAATTTCTTTTCATAATTTTTCACCTTTACCTTTCTTTCGTCTATGTCATTTTTTTTTCTTTTTGTTTCTCTGCTGTCTCCTCCTCTCCTCGGTTAAGGTGATTTAATACCTTTATTTATTTTGTATGAAGACTTATATAATGTCAGTTAATATCAGTCTAAATTGCTGTAATTTTCTATGTATTTTTGCATCATTATATATACATCTGATGTACTATTCTTGCTGTCATTCCCTATTTCTTTCTGTCTTTCCTTTATTATCTAGTTCAGTAACAATCTCACTTTGCTTTCTTTTTCAGTTATAAGACTTTCCTCAGTGAGGACGCCGGCCCTGACACACTGGTCGCCATCGTCCACGCCAATGACCCAGACGGAGATGCTGTCTCCTATGCCATTACTGGTGGCAACGAGGACAGCAACTTCCTGCTGGACAACCAAAAAGGTAAAATAGGAATGAAAAAACCTGAAATTGCAATGAGTGTCTGAGGAAATGTCATTAAAATATAAAGATTGATGTATTTCAGGTCATTAATATTTGATGAGGCATCTGACTCTGAGTAGATGAATGGACCAGTACAAGCTCCACATGTTATTAAATGTAAACATAAATGGTGCCTGTGGTCTTTATTTTCTCCATACAAACAATTGTTTGTCAGCTTGAAATAAGCTGAAACACTTACAACCAGTGGTGGAATGTAACTAAGAGCATTTGATGTACTTGTTGCCTAATGTAGAATGTCAAAGCATCATTGTTTCAGATTTCATACCGATACTTTTCTTCAGCAAACACACTGTAAAAAGTAAACGTGCTGTTTTCCAAACCTTACTTCAGCAAATGTGTTATCCACCGAATGCATTTAGAATGTGAAAAGTCAAAATGAAATGGTCTTTGTCAGTATTGTATTACTATATCTGATGTTTTTTAGGCATTTTTCTGCTGTATATGGTTAATGTTGGGCTCATTTGAATAACTTTAGAAGCTGTTGGCAGCAGTGGAGATCATATTCTGTAAGATCATTGTATATTTGTTGTATCGTTGTCCTGTGAGACCCAAGTATCTCTAAAGTCAACAGGCCTGTTTTCAGCTCTGGGACGATGCATTTTCCAGTGAATCCAAGAAGGGTTTTAAAGAGTTTATTTGAAGGAAACGCTTCATCTTTTAGTTTATCACAAACATTCAAACAACGCGATGGAAAACTGGAAAAAGGAGTTAAAACCGTAGGACAAATGTACTGGAGTGAAAAAAACATGTGGCTCTTAGCTGCAGAAAATCCTGGAAAGACCCAAATTTGTTAGTAAGATTCCTTCACTGATTTCAATGAAGTTAAAAATCTGGACACTTCTTCCACCTCCGCCTACAAAACAGTCAGTTTTACACCCATGCATATGCAGTGTATTCAGATCACTTACACAAACGGCACACGATGAAAAGGTTGTTGCTGTGGTAACCAGTATTTGGGGATAAAGCTTGGTAGCTTTAACAAGGCCAATGAACTCCCCAAACACACAAAATACACACACAGACACGCATGCATGCATAAATATAAAAAAACATGAATATACACACTGTTCTAATCAGTATGCACACACACTGTTGAACACTTTCAGATGAACTTCATGTGCAATGTGATGTGCACTCATGTTTTGCATGTTTATCTTTGCGTGTGTGTCTAAGCCTCTGTGTCATGTTATCACCCAGCATGCACTGCTCCACTGCACTGCCACACACATGCAAACACACACACACACACAAGAGATATAAACATGAACATTTGCACATAAATGATATATTAAAACCCCCTCTCTCTCTCTCTCTCTCACTGTCACACACACAGTCACGTTAACACACACTCGGAGCAGATGGCCTTTGGCTTGCTCGGCTGTTCTGCTTTGTCACTTCAAAGCGTTGTGAAGTATTTTCATGTAGATGTGTTCGCTCCCTCCCAGCCTCCGTGTCTCTATTCATGTTGCTACCAAAGCTGCTTATTTGTTTGTTTGTTTGCTGCGCTGCCGTGTTATGTTAATGCACAGGAGATTGTTAGCACACAGAAATGTGACCTTTGTTTTAGACCGGAGTTGGTGTAAGGCAGGGGTTTTGTACGCTGATGTCGGTGCTGACAGTTCAGACCCACAGAGGAGACAAAATGCATGTGGTCCGAAGTTTACGCACACTCAATGTAGGCAGGAATGTCATGAAAATAAAGGGCAAGTAATAATGTATCTGAGCTGTTTGCTTTCTAGGTACAAAAGTAGTGCCAATTGTTGCATGAAGATCTAGTAAAAACCACAAGTGATATTTAACCTAAATCCTATACAGTCCTGGTTCATGTAAGATGTTAATAAAGCTGATTCAGTACTACGGTGGTACCGAAATGACTGTGAAATCAAAATATTTGGATGAATTGGAATGGATCTATAGTTATTTAAAGCTGCAGCGTTTGGTAGATTTTTGGTAAAATTTCTGGTAAAAGTGGTCACGTGATCGCAGAGGAAACATGAGTTTTATCTCCTTCTCTGGACTCTGTTTGGAGGCTGTGGAAAAGCTGCCCTGTGATCGGGTTTTGTCCGTTCATAGGGTTTTTCAGAGAGACAGCTGTAATTTCTGATAGATGGTCCGATTCAGTCAGATGTGACTCTACTGCTCTGAACTACTTGAAAAAATGGTTTCTCTTTCCCACATCAGCTTGGAACAACATGTTTCTTAAATTTTTTGTGGTCTGTAGATCTAACAGAGCTGCAGAAGGAAGGTTGGGTATTTTCCCTTGATTTTGCCTCCTGAACCTTGAACATGAGAGGCATCCTGTGCATCCAGATCTCTTTTTTAGCGTGGTTTAACGGCAGCTGTTTTTTGTAATTTTGGAAAAAAAAATGTCTGTTAGTAGTCACTTATTAAATCCTTGCTGCAGTTGAGCTCATAAACAGAATTTTTGGATCAGTTAAGCTTCAATGATGTTACATTACTATCTGAAAAGAAGTACTCTGGGTTTATAATTCAGAAACAAATGGAGACTTGTGTTGATGTATATGTGACAAATGAAACAGGCAGGAGACATGAAAGGTGTTTAAGTAACTTGACAGTGTTGTTTATAAGAGTTCAGATCACAGCCTCACGAGATCACCTTTCAACTCGTCAATGAACACTCTTGACAGGATGCACCCTGATGTCTAATTGACGTTAAAAGTACTTTTCATAAAACTACCTATGAGATATTCAAGAAACTGCACAATCAGCCCTGTGTTTCTGCAGTTTTTCTCTTAGTACTTTTCATTTGCTGGGATTTTTCTCTGAGCTGTCCTCTGAGTGTCATTATTGCAAACTGTGCTGAACACTTTCCTCTGGCGGGAGGAAACAGGAATGTTTGGTTGCCTGTAAACATAAAAGCAATTTCAACTTGCTGCTTTGAAAACATGTCAGGATTTTTTGGTAAATAAAGGAAGGAAACAATGAACTTCCCTTTCAGATTCCGATTCATACAGTATTTATATATACTGCGTCATTTTCACATGCTATATATAGAGGATTTTTCTGTATTTTCACATATGTAGGTATCATTAAGCTGCGTCGGAGCCCCCCTCCCAGACTCAGGGGTCCACAGTACGTCCTCAACATCACCGCCACTGATGATAACGCGTCCGGCGGACCCTATCCGCTCAGCAGCTCTGCCCAGGTCATCGTGGGCATCAACGACATCAATAACAACAAACCTGTCTTCCACGAGGTGACTGATCTGAAGACACCGACCCGTCTTGATCATCTTGTTGTATTTGCCTCTAAATCCTCTGAATGTGTTGTTTGCGTTCTCAGTGTCAGAACTACAGTCTGAACGCCGCCGTCCTGGAGAACCAGCCCCCGGGCGCGTTTGTCCTGCGAGTCCAGGCTCACGACGCCGACATGGGGGTCAACGGAGAGGTCAAATACGGCATCATGCACCGAGATGGCGTGTCGTCTGGGTTCGACATCGATCCTGACACCGGTATATCCAAAATATATCCAAAAGTAATCTGAGTAAACGGGTTGAAACTTTCAGAACACACCCGTTTCTCCAGTTTTAAGTCCTGACGTGGTGACAGTAGATTCTCCTGAACGTTACACCATGATGGAAACAGCGTATGTGTCTGTCCCCATAGTAATGTGTCCGTTGTATGTGCGGCAGGTGTGATCACCACGGCGATGAACTTCGACCGGGAGCGTCAGAGGGAGTTCACTCTGTCGGTGACGGCGACGGATCAGGCTGAGGAGCCGCTGATTGGAATCTGTCAGATCACGGTGTTGATCGCAGACCAGAACGACAACGACCCCAAGTTTGAGAACAGCCGATACCAGTGTGAGTACCAGTACTACCGTAACTACTACAGCAAGTTAAAATACGGTAAATGTCACTACTAACACTACTGTAACTAGTGCTGTAACAATGAGTAAAAGTCCTATTACAACTATAAGAACAGTATAAGTATAAGCACATCAAAGTTTGTGAAAATCCTACAATTATATTATCACTGATGTTACTACAGTGTGTCAAAATATCTACAAGAATAGTGTGAGTACAAGTACTACAAATACTTCTTCTACTACTACTACTACAGTATGAGTGAAAGTACTCATATTGTGGCTCCTGCTTGCACTATAACATTGAGTAAAACTGCTACAACTATGAGAATGTGAGTAAAAGTAGCATGAATACTACTACTGCTGCTACTATAGTGTGAGTAAAAATACTACAAAAAAAAACTACAATTACTACAACAGTGTGATTAGCTAAAATCCTACAAATACTATACAATATAATTATTAGAAGTCTTACGCCAGTGTTTTAAAATACTACAACAGCTACAAGAATAGTGTGAGTACAAGTATTACAAATACTTCTACTACTACTACAATGTGAGTGAAAGTACTCATACTGTGACCACTGCTCCTACTACAACGATGAGTAAAACCACTACAGCTATGAGAACATGCAAGTAAAAGTACCATGAATACTACGACTGCTACTACTATTGTGTGGGTAAAATTGCTACAAATCCTATAAGTGCTACTACTAGAACATTGAGTAAAAATACGATAAATGCTACTATTGTTCAGGCCTTGCCTTTACTGTGACTGTATAGATGTAAATATCAGGTCATGAGATGTAACCCCTGCTCAGAAAAGGCAGCGAAAACAGCGGCTGTAGTGAAGATAACCATCAGAATATGGTAGATGAAAAGACGCCGTAGCCGACGATACAAAGGAACTACGAGTGTGAATCAAAAGCAGCAGCGTAGGCGTTTTGTGGATGAGCGCTGTACCAGCCTACGTACAACTGTAACTCAGCCTTAAAGCTAATGATGAGAGTGGATGTGTAGTGACAGGCCTCGAGTGACACGTTTAACACACCATCATGTGAGCTGTTATTTTACTGCTTAACCCTCAAAGACTGAACACTTTTCAGTTTATTTTATTTTATTATTTTTTTTACATTTTTCATTTGTCAGCATCAAGTGACACAAACGCAACACGTTTTCAGGATGGTTGTTTTAAAGTCACAGTTTTATGTTTTGGTGATTTTTTTTTGCTCTGACAGAACATCAGGAAGTTGTGGTTTTTTTATTTCTAAAATTGTACTGCTACTCACACTAGTGTATGAATGCGTGTGAATGTTTGGTGGTAGTCGAAGGGGCCGTTTGGCGCGAATTGGCAGCCACGCTTCGGTCAGTCTGCCCCAGGGCAGCTGTGGCTACACGTGGAGTTTACCACCACCAGAGTGTGAGAGTGAATGAATAATGGATCCATTGTACATGCTTTGAGTATGCATTAATAGGAAAAAGTGCCATATAAATCGAATCCATTATTATTATTATTATTATTATTATTATTATTATTATTATTATTATTATTATTATTTCTTTTCCATTTTTTTGTGAGGAAAGTTCAGTCATTCATTCTAATGTTCATGCCGCATTTTCAAAAAAACTTGGGACGCTTTGTAAAATACAAATAAAAATAGTGCAGTGAGTCCAATAGTGCAAATCTTATAAAGACATATTGTTTTCCAGAGAACACAGAAAACATATCAGATATTTGGAAAGAGAAAATATCCAATTTTAACCAATAAAAATAAGATAACTTTGAATTTGATGGTTGAAAAGGTGGGACATGTTTATCACTGTGTAGTATCTGTTCTTCCTTTATTCTCCTTTTGTGTGAACGTTTGGTAAATGAACAGATGTTAAAATAATGGATTCGGGAGATTTTCACATCATTGTACTGTTTTAACGTACATTTTATACAGCACCCCAACATATGTGGCATTGGGGTTATATAAAATATAGTGGCTATAATTTGTGCAAAAAATAGTTGCAGACATTTATTTGTTTACTCATTTTTTATACATTCATGTTATTCATTCATTAATTTTGCATTTCACAAATTCATCCCACGGGCTGGATTGGATCCTTTGGCGGGCCGATTTTGGACCACGGGCCGTATGTTTGACACCTGTGAGCTAAAACATTTGCTGTTTTTAACCACGGGTGGCGTTCTCTGTGTTTGAGGGTTCATTCATGTTTAAACATAAGAAAGTAGAGATAAGTATGAACAAGACAACACACAGGAGTCAGAGAACATGATGACATGAGCTGGTTTTCCTTCTGTGCCATTAAATCACCACTGATGCTGCTGCTGTTCCTCCCCACGCTGCCTCTTTGATGCTCATTTCGTCCTCTCATCAGCAGGACTTTTGTCGTCTCGTGTTTTTCTGACTGTGAGACACTGCAGCGATACACACTCAGGTTATAAGCCTGTGGTCTCTGTGGGGCTGATAACATCTGTCCCGTCGTAGGTAACTCCAGTCCGGGTCTGTCCTTCCGTCGGTCGGTCCACGTCCCTGCTGTAATCCTGGAAAGCTCGGATGAAATATTCCCCGTCGACTCACGCTGCTGCTCCATGTTTGTTTATGATGTTTGCAGATCTGTGTTTTGATAAGCGTTGTGTCAGAAGTTCTCCTCGTCAGATTAGGGAAACACACAGAGTGGCTCATTAACTATTTAACAGGCAGATTGAAATGTTTCTGGGACATGCATTCATTTACCGCTGGGGTGTGTGTGTGTGTGTGTGTG
>JAPQRQ010000009.1:17949136-17960397 GCA_037367365.1 Apogon talboti
TTTAGGAAACAGAAGGAAATACTCATTTTATCAGCTTCAAAGCCAATTTTCCTTTACTTGTGCAAATTTACAGACACAGATGAACCTTATTTATTCTTAAGCAACTATTCAGGTAATATAAATATTGAAGTATAGCTGTGGGAGTAGTTTTTGGAGTACAGTAGAAAGTTACCATGTCCAGCCATCTGTAATTCTTCCACCTGGGTATAGGTTATATACTGATCTGGGGTTAATACTCTCTAAGCTGTTACACAAGTAAATATAGATATAGAAATGTATTTTGGTGTCTGTTTACATTGAACATGCTGTATGTGTTGCACAAGTGACACAGGTTTTTCCCTCTCAGCCTCATAGTTATGACGTAAACAAAGCATTAGCCTGATTTTTTTTTTCTCCAAATAGTGTTTATTAAAATCAAAAATGCAATGGAAACTCTAAAACTGTCCTGTGTCAGTCACTGATGACTTCCACAGCACAAGGGCATTGCATGACCTGGCATAAGCGTTCCACTTCACAAGCACACCTTTGACTATAGGTTTCCTGTTGATTTTCATGAATAGAAAATAATCAAGTGCAGTCTCTCCAGCGTCAGATATGAACACTATGGACAGCTGATCACTATAGGCAAAATATTCTGGATTGAAAGGATTCTGTCCCAGGTGTTTTTGTCCATATAACCCTTCTACTTATATTTCACAACCCTCGAATATTCACCTTTAGCACCACTTGCTTTGTAGTCATGTACAATCTGTAAAGAAGTCGAATCACTGAGCTGCAGGAGATCATAGACCTTTATCAGAACTTGAAGACTGTTCATTGATTATGTAGATGTTGGTTATAATTCCAGTTTTCTCTTTAGTTTTTAAAAGGTCAGTTGTCTTTGTTTCTGATCAGACACGGCCTACGTCAGGATCTTCATCACTGACGTCAACGATAATGCTCCGGCCTTCGCCCAGTCGGTGTACGAGGTCAGTGTGGAGGAAGACAAGGAGGTTGGCTTTGTCCTCATCACCGTCACCGCCAACGACGAGGATGAAGGTCAGAACTGTTCTATCTTTATTTCTGATGTTGGCTTTATTTTAATCCTAATTCCGCTTATTTAATTTTCTGCTGTTGTCACTCAGTGTCCTTCATCTCATTTTCCTCCTCTTTAATTTTTCTGTCTTCTCATTGTATTTTCATTTCTTCTTTCTTTAATTTTAGCTTAATTTTTCTTTGGATATCCCTTTCTCTCGTCTTCTCTACTTTGTTCTTTTCCATTATAAAACACAGTTTTCAATCATTTTTGCTGCTTTCTGCCTCTCCATCAAAACAATAACAAAACACATAGTTTGATGATGGTGTGAAGTAGCATGGGATTGTGGGACTTGTTGTTTTTGCATGTATTTCATATTACACTTAGTGACATATATTAATATTTTTTGTTTGAATCTGAACATTGTGGATAAAATGCAGCTACACAAATCATAATATATGGCATGTTGTTTTTAGATAATTTGATCTGGAAATGTTACACTTTGTTAAGGTAAGGTTAAGGGGTTTTGCCTTTTGCTCATATGGAGCTGAGTGTAAATTCTGGTGTTACTTTTTGTTTTCTCTGCTGGTTGTTGTGTGTTTTCTGATCATTTTAATTGCATAAATTTTGTTTCTGCTGTTCACTCTGTATGTTGTGATACTTGTTATAATGTGAAGATGGTGATTATAGAGATGTGGCGCTCCTCTTCCTCCTCCTCCCCCTCCTCTTCCTCCTCCTCTCACTGTCACAGCTCGTTAGCTCTGCGCTTCTTCTCCCTTGAGGTCGACAGTTTTGATGTTTGTCTCTTTGTTTGTGTTTGTCCCTCTTTCCTCTTCCTCCTCCACTCTAAACCAATAAGCAGCAGGAGACGAAAAAAAAAAACATCAACAAAACAAAGCCTCTCTCCCTCTTCTTCGCTCTCTGTCTTTTAATGACGGCTCTGAATGCGCTGCTGTTGGCGTCGTCTCTGAGCCTCGGGGGGGGGGGTTCTTTACTCTGAGTGACGTCTGATGATTTATTTTCTTATTTTTTTTTTAATCTTTAACCTTTATTTTACACAGTCGTACACATTTGTGCTCGTAGTCGGATTCCCTCTGGAGATTCCCCAACTTCCTGCCGCTCGGTCTTTCCTCTAAAACTTTCCCTCACAGTTTGATCAGATTCTCCACATTTACCATACATCTGTTAAAAATAGAAAACAAAAACAGCCGTTAACAAACTTTACGGGAAGAAGCAGAAACCCCCGACCTTTTATGACTCAGCGTAAAAGACTTTGTAAATATGACTCAGGAGCGTGACTTTTACTCTGCAGAGGAAACATGATTTAATGTACAGGAACAGCAGCAGTTACATTGAACACTACATGGATAGAAAGGTAGTTTAATGTGGTAACTACTGCTATAACATGATTTTTCGGCTGTAAAAGGAATTATGTGTCCTTATATTGATGAAACACATCAATACTGACAATAACACAAAAGCAAATTCATTGGTGAAAACTGCTCCATATGCCTTCCTGAGTCAGAATCACTATAGGGGCATATCATACCTGCATATTAGACTGTTCAGGATTGAACTAATTTGACCCTGTGACCTTTGACCTTTTATAAGTGAGTAAACTTTATTTCTATTGTACTTTTCATAGATAAAATCAGAAAGAACTTTACAGTAAAAGAGCAGAGTGGCATAAAACATATAAAATATATATAAAACTAGTGTGTTTAACCGTGGGGAACCACAGGTTCTAGATCCTCTGATACAGTTCATTCCTTTACTTTTTTTACTTTCTTGGTAAATTCCACTGGCATTTTCGGTTGAATAACCTCACAGCTGGCATGGCTGTTTCTGCACATGAAATTTGACACCATGGCAATGTGACCCTATTGTTTATCTGTTGCTAGGTAACTCTCTTCAATAATGATTCTATGATTCAACGTGACTGTAAGGCTATTGTATTCCAAAATTACTATCTCCCAAAATATTTGTCCTATCAACTTTCCGTTTTCACCAGTCTGATCCTTGACCCAAAATACATCAGTACTCCAAACGGCAAAGGCCAGCTCTGTCCGGTTTTTGAGTTAGAAAGCGGACACACACACACACACACACACACACACACACACAGAGGCCGCTTGGCTTTTAATATATAGATAACACAACATTAAAATACATCACAGTAAAATAATATAAAAGCCACAAAGTGAGTGTAATCATCTTAGCTATATTTGTTATCAAGTTATGGTGTGATAATAATTACAAACAAATGACAAATGTCCAGACAGTGCTGACCACCTCACCCCAGTGTCATCAGTAATGTTGATCTGCAGCAATGCAGCTGAGTCTTCCACAAACTGTGAGAAATGCTGTAATATTCTAAAAATATGTGCATGTGTATAAGTTAAAATGCATCACATTATTTCAGAGATTGACTGGCTAATCCCACAAGCCCTGAGTAGCAACCACAGCACTGAAGCCCTGCAGAAACCTGGAGAAAATGAGTGCATTTGAAAAAAAAAAAAAAAAAAAAAAATCAACATTAATGTCTTCTAATCAGGTGTTTTCTCAGCAGTTTTCATGATTAATACTGAAGTTTACATCTGTAATTTGAACAGCAGTAAAAACATAATTAGCTGCTTCTTTCAGTTCTTGCAGGTAAAACAATCTCTGAAACTAAACATATTATAAGATGTTATTGTCTATAGAAGATATGTTGTATATTTTCAGTCTCTAGAGGCTTGAAATCTGCTTGGCTTTGTGCTTTTATTACCAGTAAAGTCTATCTGTAGCTGTTTTTATCTGTTTTTGTTTGTGGAAGTATCTCGATTTAGTATTTAATCCCTGAGAGGGACAGGAAGACGCTGAACACGGGATTAGAAAACGCTAACACAGCAAAGTGGAGATGATTCCCTCCCAAACGTCAACGCTTTATCCCCGGTTTGTCTCTCTGTGGTAATTAACAAACACCCCTTCCGACCCCCCGATGTTCCCGTTACCCCTGAACCCCCTGGTGGGGGTCTGATGTGGAGAAGGAGCCTTCTGATGGGCAGGTGGGTGGATCCGATCCCTGCTGAGTCAGCCAGGATGGGTCCAGTATTTATCTAAAATAATGTGGATTTTAGACCTTTGACATACGGTCCCATATGAAAAAGGATAATATTCTGCAACTGTCATTAAATATCAGACAAGATGTAAAGTAGTAAAGACACAATAAAAATCTTACCTCAAAATTACAACTATTTTCTACATTGTGTTGGAAGTCGGTGACGATTTCATTCACACTTTTCAGTGTAAGAGGAAACATCTGAACCTAATGTGACCCATCGGATGGCATCTTATATTTATTTTAAAATCTTTGCAGTTTAGTCAAAAACAGTAATTAATATACTAAGAAAAGACATTAGATCCATAAATTTGTGATTTATGAAAAACTTGCTGAGATTAAGAGAAAAAATAAAATGTTATGAAAAAAACCCTCTAATTTCTTAACATTAACGTAATTCTCAGCCATTATAGAAGTACATTTATGTGGAAAAACTCTGATATTCTTTGAGATGAAATAGTAAATGTCTGAATAAATTTATAAGAAAAAACTGATTAGTCTCTTGAAGTCATACATTTGACAGAAAAAAAATCTCTCGTAAATTTATGCAAAGAACTCTGAGTTTAAAGTGCTATATTTAGGGGAAATATATACATTTGATGAGAAATAAAATTTGGGTATTCTCTGAGATTAAAGTCATGAAGTGCACACAACAAAACTGCAGTTTCTGAGATTATAGTTGTGAATTTACAAGGGAAATGTATCACTTTATACTGACATTATAAAATCATGAATTTGTGAGAGAAACTCAAAGTCACAAATTTATAAGAAAAAACTTGGGTGCTCTCTGAAGATGGAAGTGATCAATTTAGGATTAAAATGTGCATATTCATAAGTGATAAACTGAATAACAAAACTCATACATCGTCTGAGATTATAGTAGTAAATTTACAAGGAAGAGGTTCAATATTGACAATGTTACGTGTAAATTTAGGAGAATAAATTGAATATTCTCATAGATTAAAGTGGGAAATGTATGTAACAAGTTTAAATTTATGAGAAAAATACATAAATACTCTCTGAGATTATGAGATCCCACATTGACAAGAAAAAAAAATGAAATTATAGTTATGAATTCTTAGGTCAGTGTCATTCATTTACTGGATAAAATGTCTGATACACTGTCATATAGATGCCTGTTGTCCTCATATTTTATACATTTCCTCCAATCTAAGTCTGGGTTATCTTTATCTTTGTCAACTCTGAGAACTTACTGGAAAATGAAGTCGTGTGCACAGATACAGTGAGTTTGTAAACAATTCATTGATGGGTTCGACAGATAATTTAAAATCCTTCAAACGACTGAAAGCTAAAAAACACAGAGTAAGAACATCAGCAGCAGCTGCAGCAGCATTCGCACACTGAACACACGCCTCATTATCACTCAGCTTTACTGCAGTGTGTGTGTCTGTGTGTGTCTGTGTGTGCTTAAACCCCGCAGCGACACTAAACTGAAACACCAAACTCAGCGGAATTTAAAAAAAAAGCCTCTTGATCTCATTACCAGACACTCTTAGTTCGGCAAATTTTCCACTCCAAGGACCAAACGGGATAAAAAAACACGACGGGTGACCGGAGCTGCTGCACCTAATCAGCTTTAAAGGAGTGTGAAGGAGCATTAAACCGAAGTTTACCTTCGTCTAGACCCTAGATCGAATTTAATCTGTCATGTAATCATACCTTCAGCGGGAACATACAGATAATATGATTAAAAATGTAAAAACAACACTGTCAAAACTTTTCTAATCGGCTAATATTTGTTTTAAGTGGCCTGTTTATCAATGTTTTTACAATAATTTCATTAACCTACGGGTTTATAGCATCAAAGAGGACTTGATACAATAAATAATATTACTGCGGTTTATGTTTTTGTACCTAGGATAATACAGAGCTGGAAAAAAGTTTTTGGACATTGCATTGGACGTTTGTGATATATTACATTAAGTATTGTTCCATTCTCCAGACCTACATACTCCCTTCTGCACATGCTCTGTTCCATCGAGGTCAAAACTGGATGTTTCAGCAAAATAATGAAACACATCCAGGCCGTGATATGTTGAAGCTGTCGCAAATTTAGTTTTGTTATTTGTTTCTTCTTAACAATAAACGCAAAAAAAATGCATTTGTGTGTCTGATGCAGCCACACCTTTTGACACACAAAAAAGATTTTTCTGTAAATATTTCATGATAATATTTGAGATTGTGTCAAATTTTAAGGTTGTCCAAAAGCTTTTTTGCACTACTGTATATGATACTGCAATCAAACTTGTCATTCACTTGAATATATTAAAAAGCTAGATTGTTTTCACTGCAGTTTGCTAATTTATCAGTAGGAATTCACCCACATAAGCAGTACAGAGGTGTCTAACTAAGGTATTAACCAGATAAACAGGGTTGACAGTTGGTTACAACAAGCACATAAATATACAGGGATGGCTAATTTACCAGTGCAGATGAAAGATCTGTCCATTATTTGTTCTGAATGAAGGCGACAAAACAGTCAAAGTAAATAATAAGTTTTATTGCAGCGCCATACATTAGATTCATTAAAATACTCCAGTGCAACAAATTAGTCAGCCACCATTTAGGCAATTAATGTACCTACTGCAGGTGTATGTACAGGAAAATGGCACTAATATTTACTTCATCTACATCAATAGTTCTCAAACTTTTTACAGTGGAGTACCCCCTGGAATATACTTTTTTAGCCAAGTACCCCCAATTCTTGCTTCCGCATTTGTGATTGAAAAAATTAGGCAAAATTTGTTCCTGTGCCAAAGGTGTCTGTTTTTATTTTCAAAATTTTGTAAACAAACAACATATATTTAACTATAATATATTAAAAATAACCTATTTTTATAAGTAAATTTTATGTGCAAAACTTAAAATAAAAAGTGCCCTCTTTCATTGATAAGAAAAATAAATTAATCTGTCATTAATTAATAATTGAACCTTTCATCAACCAAAAATAATTACTTAATTACTCAAATAAACTCATCTTGAATAATATAAAATAGAAATGTTCTTAAAATGTTACCAAAGCTTAAACAAGATGATTGACAATAACACTAGGATTGTCAATTTTGTTTTATGAATGTAATTGTGTTTAATATTTCAGCATTAATTCCCATTATTTTGTATTCAGTACATGATGACGTATTTAATGTATTTTTCCAAAAAAGTTTCAAGTACCCCCTGGGCTTCCCCTGGGTATACGTACCCCCATTTGAGAACGACTGACCTAGATATTGACAATATTGTCAGATAACAACATGAAAAAGCCACCACACATAGTCCAAAGCTCCAGGAACCAGAGAAAACTAGAGGAATACTTGTTATAGTTTGGTTATATCTCAACAACATTTTATGAGACATGAAAAAAAAATTGAGATTCAGACCATGGATCATGATGTTACCTCAAAAGGTCTTCGTATCATCTTTTGGTCAGCCTTGAAGCCATGTCTGATTATTAAAACAAACAGCAGATACAGAAAATAGAGGAATATCATACTGTAGTTTGGTCTCCTTAAATATTTATCCTCATGTTACCTTCATGGGTTATGTTGTGGCCTGTATAAACTCTATGTGGACATTCAGAGGCTGAAGATGATTTATGATTATACGTTTATGTGACGTTGCTGCCCTTTAACATTAGTCACTCATACAGTATATAGGCTATAGCATCATCAGGTCACATTTGACTGTTATCATTGCTGCAGCTGTTGTTAGATTTTCACAATTTGAGCCAAGAAGCAAAACATATATTTTTAGAGCCGAGGTTAAATTTTATAACATTACTGCTTCATGTATCCATGAAGAACATTACTGTCTGTGTTCCTTTATTCATAAAGTGGAGATCAGGGTAAAGGAGAGGTCTGCAGAGCATCAATTTTTACATCATTTATATCCATACTGATACAAATATTCTACCAAATGAGCATTTTTCCTCCATGCTTAGTCACTAATTTAGATTTTTAGATTTTTGTCTGGTTGTTATTGTGTTTTACCTGTTTATATCTGGACGTGAGGTCAAGAATAAACTATTCCTAATGCACAAGTCACACATTGGGTTTTCATACATTTTGAAGAATTTACACAGACTTAAATTCAATATCATAACCTCACACTAATTCTGACCTTGAAACGAGTCTTGATTCTGAAAGTTAACCCTCAAGGAGACGTAAATGTTGCATCCATAGGCGAGTAGAGTCCCAATGAAGTACTGTGGAAACCCAAGTATGTCCCCACAACATCAGTAAATCATCACCACACACAGTCGAGGCGATGGTAAATTTACTGCAACGTCCAGAAAATAAGACCCCATTTCAGCTCGGCTTCAGCTTTAACGCTGAGTCTGATTGTTCACCTGCAGAGACACACAACCTACACATCAGTTACACTGATTCCTTCATTCAAGCAGGAAAATCTAAACCCTGAAGAAAATATACTATATTCTTCTATGGTATCAGTACTGATTTATTTGGCTTTGATACCAATTCCTATAGGACATTTTCCCATTTTAACAAAAGAAAATTACAATATACATTACAGTAGACAACTTTAGTTTTATTTTTCTGCTCATTTATCTTTTTATAAAGTCGAAGCAGTTTTACGGCATAACAAATACACCTTTTTACCTCATCTTGAAGTTGTATGTTCACAAATATCAATAGTAAACATGTAGAAAAGTCATTTGCACATGTTGCATAAATTTTACTTCTCAGGTTTTGACATTTGGGAACAAACAGTACCAGACATTTTGATACTCAATTGTTTCTCAGTAATTTAGGGGCCATCCACATATGAAAATTGTATCATCTACATGGAGCTGGAGTTCTGGGAGCCCGAATGCAGGAAACCAGGTTCCAGAGTGAATACATCTGAAAACACCACTTATGCATTTCTCTGTTTACAACCCAGACACTTATATTCAGAAACGATGATGCCATAGCCCCACCTCTCCCTTAAACCCACATGCGCCGCCATCTTCTTTATATCACACGAGTGTCTTCTTCTCTGTTTTTGGTGTATTTCTGTGTATATACTACAGCGTTTTCAGTGGTCACACAGATTTCTTGAGACGATGCTGTGTTTACAAAAAATGTAAATGTTTTTGTCTTCTCAGTCAGTGTTTAACCCTTAAAGACCCATACAGCCACCAGCGACCAAAAGCATCTACTGGTCTAAAATGTTTAATAACTGTTTATCCACTAATCTTAACAATACATGTAAATAACTGATGAAAAATACAGTTTGTCATCTTTTCATGTTCATCAGATATGACCCATTTGGACGTTCAGAGGCTCCGTAGTTACTGTGGAAACACCGTCATCTTCTACAACATTGATTCACCAGTAAAACCCATGGAGTTTGACAAATGACAGTGGTTGTAGATGCTTGTTTTTATGTTCAGTTATTGATAACTTTGCTGAAAAACTCAACTTTTCTTCAGTTTTCTTTTTTTGATATAACTTTTGAACTTACATTGAGTATTCATGAACATCTACATGGTCTGTGAATAAAATATAGGAAAATACTTCATTTAAAGTTAAAAATGCAAAATACAGAGTCTATTATGTAACAAAAATGGTAATAAATCACTTAAAAAAGGTTAAATAGAGAGAAAAATTCATTTGGGAACCTCAACAAAAGCATCACTGGGCCTTTATGGGTTAAATATTGAAGTTCGGTAACAGTTCTAAGTATCAGTCTGGGTTCTATGTCAGAAACCTGCGCTATCTCTTGCAGCCATCAGGGATGAGAGGATGTGATACGTTCTAATGTGGTTTTAGATCAAAATGAAACTTGCTTCAGTGACGAGTTTAGTCCTTCAGAAGATGCAGTCAGAGCTGAGGGACGACTTTCCCCCGCGGTCCACCTCACGACGAGCGCCTCTCTGACCTTAATCTTGATTTTTGAGCATCCTGCTAGGCTGTGAATTAAATCAGCCCTATCCCCCAGTGTGTGAATGTGTGTTTGTGTGTGTGTTAGGAGGGCAACACCATATGGCCAGACTGATCATTAGGGAGGCAGCCCGAGGCAAAAACCGCTGGAGTTACTCCCCTTACACACATTTACACACACAAACACTCGGCCGCTCGGCAAGTGTCACGATGGATCGTGCTCAGAGGCTGTGACGGACCGATGCACTTAAGCTTTTACACACACACACACACGTGAACACACACACGAACACACTTTCACTCCAGTGTCGTAGTGAAGGTCCACGATGTCTCCACAGATGGTGTTTGTCTCCTAAAGTCTCCTTGGTGCAGATAAACAGAAAACTGGACAGACCCGTGCAGACCTGCCTCTGGGCTCTGAACATGCATGCATAGACATGTGTGTGTTTGTGTACATTTGTGTGTGTTTGTGTGTTTGCTGGCATTGCTTCACATAAAGGGGGAAGAAGAAGCTAGAGGATAGGAGATGATGAAATGGAGGAGATGAAGATTTCAGCAGCTGTTTATATTTTTCTAGTAAAAATAGTCACATTTCACAGGTTGCTGGTTAAGAAATGCCATTTTTACACTAAAAGATGATTTGTTTATCCAGGTTTTAAAGCAGATATTGTGTCCGGTTATGCTTTTCACTAGAAATGTTGGAAGATAACTGTTTTTGGCTTTATTAAAAACTAGACCACTGTTGAAATGAACATTTACATCCGTCAGTCATAACATTGTGACCACTGACAGGTAAAATGAAGTCTGCAAGTGGTTAGTAAATGCCAAAACTGGTCAATGGAAGGTCAACCAGGTCTCAGTCCAGTCCAACCTAACTTTATTACCACCGGTCTAATAGTGTGTAGGTTCCCCCTTTTGCCGCCATAAACAGCTCTGATCAAAGCCTAGAATCCAAATGGTCTTTCAAGTTGCGCTCTGGTTTCTAACACCAAAGCTCAATAATGACCCTTTGGCATCAGTTTTCAATGCCTTACTTACGTCTGTAGCATCACCTTTTCATTTGCATGGAACCACAATGAAGAAATTCACCAGGTGATATTTTTAAGAGTCCAGAATCCTCAGAAGGAGGTGGTTATGTTGGAGACCAGGGTTTGTGTTCCGTTATTTTACCATTTCCACTAATCCTAACCAAGTTGCTTTAATGTCTATGTCTAATTGAACCATAAATGCATCATTATCTCAC